>LPNX011161544.1:152261-172641 GCA_001517045.1 Pseudotsuga menziesii
TTTGGAAGCCTATCCCCCCGATCCTACCTAACTACAAAAATTCTTTTATGTTCCCCAAGTGGGGTTAGAATGTTGTTTGAGTTAAGTAGTTTTTAAGTCTCACTTGAATTAGGTGACAAATTGTGTGCTTGTGAGGTTATGAACCCAGAAAAGAAGTGCCAGGGCAACTTCGTAAATATCAATAATACTGAATTAAAAAATTTTACCATGCAAGATTATCTGAATAAAAAAAATAAAAATAAAATTTTTTTTTTAAAGTTCTGTAGAGGGGGAAAAAGATGGTTGTCGGGGTGCAGGTAGAACAGGTGGCTGTGCAGGTGTAGAAAATATGGCAGCAAAGGGGCTAGGTTCAAAAATCAAAAACAAGTGCAAAATCCAGATCGCGGGTCTGGGGCGAAGTCGCGCGGTCGAACCGCGGGTTTTAAGCAAACAGTCGCGGTCAAGTCGCGGGTTTCTGGACAGAAGATGCGGGTGGACCGCGGGTTTATGGATGGTATATGCAGGCGAACCGTGGCTTTGAAGAAAACAGGCGCGGTCGGGTCGCAGGTTTCTGGACTGTAGATGCGAGCGGACCGCAGGTTTGAAGAAAACAGGTGCGGTCGGGTCACAGGTTTCGGTTCGGCAGACGCGGGCGGACCGCGAGTTTGAAGCTAACAGGCACGGTCGGAGCGCAGCTAACAGGGAAAAATATGCGGCCGAGTCGCAGCTAAGAGCTAGAAAGGCGCGGTCGGGTCGCAGCTAAGGACTGGAAAGACGTGGTCGGAACGCGACTGTGAGGGAAAAAACGGCGGTTTACGGCGGCCGAAAACGACAGCCGAAAGGACAAAACGGAAAATAAAATAAATAAAAAAGCCAGCGGAGTCGCCAAAACTGTTGCTAGGGTTTCACCCCTAGCTTGTACGAATGAGTACCTACTAAGGACAATGGATTCCTTAGTAGCAGTTCAAATGATATGTGAATTAAAAGCTATAACTGAAATAAAAAACTAAATTTAAACACGTTCATGAAGCAAAACAGTAAAAAGTAAATAGTAATTTTGTATTAATCTGACCTCCAATGTGAAGGTTGGTGAAGCCCTTTGCGGTGATCCGAGTTGGTGGCTCCGAGCTTCAAGCTGCTTCTTCTCTTTCTCCAATGGTGGAAATGGGCCAAAAGGGGCTCTTACGGTGAAAGCAACTCAATGGTGAGCTGGGATTTCAAGAGCAATTTTGGCTGAGGTAGGATACTTGTGATTGTGGATATTGAATAAGGGGTCTCCATCACTTATTTATAGTGGTGGAGTGCTGGTTTAAGGGTTAGGGTTTCAGCTGTTTAGGGTTTTTTCCTCTTTTTCCTCATTATTTTATATTTTTTCTTTCTTTTTGGAGGTTTTTTTGCCTTTTTGGAGGAATTTTGGATATTTTTTGGAGGAAAAGAGGGTTTTATGGCCTTTTGGAGGCATTTTAATCCTTTTGGAGGCTTTTTAGATGGTTTTATGGGTTTTTGATGAAAATATGGTAGAAAAATGGACAAATGAGCCATGTAATGGGGCAGATGAGGCAGTGAACCATTTTTTGGTGTTAACAGATTGCCCCCTGATGTGCAAGGGTAGGAGCTCATCGTATGGCCGATGGACATCATAAGTCATATTTGTTTTTCCTGGGGTGTGGAGAAGAGAAGGAACTAAATGAAGCCCAGAACATTGATCTCGAACCAACTGCAAGGACTGAAAAGTACATAACCTCAATAATGGATGAGGAATCATCTGATCATCGGGACGAGGCAAGCATACCCATGCTCGTATCAAGAGACATAAAAATAACTGTGAGGCCCGAAAAGAGGGACCTGTAGGATACATAGAAAACCACTATGTATATCATAAGTGTCCAAAGGGGACACAAATCTGGAACATACTGCTGGGCTGACCATGTCTGAGCTGAACAACTGATGCACTGGAACGACAGCAGTGCTACTGAATGTGGTTCCAAAGGAACTAATGAGCTGCTGGATCAAGGTGACAACGGTCATACTTGCCATGGTACACTGATCTGGAACTGAACTGGGTACTCAAGGAAGCATGGAACTGGATGGCTTTCGAATATAATCTCCAACGCAGCCCGGACATCCACGGGAACATATCACTGGGCGTTCCAAAGTGACTCACCAATGTGCTAGAGTCGGGGGAAATCCGGGGTCTTCGACACATAATGGAAAGGATATACATCCTGCGCGATTCTCAACGATGCGATTAAGGTGCTGAAGTCGAGCATGTGAGAAACAACTATTCAGAGAGGCAATGATGACTCCTCCCAAAATGGTCCGTAGGCACTCACCACAAATGGTGATGGGTCCAAGGCGCAGGGGCCTCTGGGTCTATCCTATGGAATAGAGGGGATGTCGTCGATAGAGGGAGACCTACAACTATCAAGGCAATGATGTTTCCTTGACAGGAGCGCGAGGTAAAAAACCGAACTGTAATAGTACTGAGGGCAGGAGTGATAGACTGGGGGGAATAACTAGGCAAGTAGAGTGGGTGGACTCAAACTTCCTTTGTTCAGAGTATGATGGCGGAGATGATCCGGAAGCATATGAAACTGGCTGGTGGTAAAAGGATCATAGCTATATGGGATCTGAGGGTGCCTGGGATGAGGGAGACTCAAGCTGTAGTACAATGGCAGGAGATTGCAGAATACTCTGAACAAAGGAGACCTGATTGGGGGTGCTGCCGAGAAGATTGATCATAGCGCCAAGAGGCGCGGGGGGACTTCTTCATGGGTTAGGGAACTAGAAGAAGTGTGGATACAAAATGGCTCTATCATGTGGATTTTACGAGCCCAGGATAGTTCATGCTCGTGGTTGCTTTCAATTTTAAGGAGTCTGAAAGAAATAAGAAGACTCTGAAGTAATGGAATGATACTGTCATGTGGATTTTACGAGCCCAGGACAGTACATGCTCGTGGTTGCTTTCAATTTTAAGGAGTCTGAAAGAAAATAAGAAGACTCTGAATTAATGGAATGGTACTTTCGTGTGGATTTTACGAGCCCAGGACAGTACATGCTCGTGGTTGCTTTCAATTTTAAGGAGTCTGAAAGCAAATAAGAAGACTCTGAATTCATGGTTAGGCAAGGAGGAAGCGTTCAATCAAGGAATATTTATGATGGCCAAGACTGAGGGTGGGGGGAACACTGATGGGCCTCCTTGCGGGGTAAGTGAATGGTGGAAAACTAACGAAATATTTGCAGTATGACAGGAGTGGATGGCTCATGTAAAAAGTGTGAAATAATCTGATGACGGCCGATGTGGCGCGCAAATCAATGCGGCAAGGTGTAGGGACGCAATGTTGAAATTGTACCAAGTGAGAGTGAGAAGTGATCTCAAGCATCATCACGAGCTCGGAAAAATGAATCCGGCGATATAAAAAGTGTTAAAAACGGAGAGCGTCCGAAGTGGCGCGCAAACCGAGGTGACTATTGGTATCGAAAAAATGGGCAAAAATGATGTAGCAAAAAATAATGCAACGAGGTGACCATCGTGATGGTATCATTGTGCTGATTCCAAAACTGTAGCTAGAGATGAATGGGACGTTGTTTCTGACGAATGGGGGGTACATCAGGCCATGTGTCAATGTGGTGCTCTTTAATGGCAGGGTCAAGACCGGGCATTTCGGTATAAGACCAGGCAAAGACATCGCGGAATTCTCTGAAGAGTTTGTTGTATTCCTCAATTTCTTACTTACTGCAAGAGGCTCCTAAAGTGATGAGTTCGGGGGTGCCTCCTAGGGCAACGATGTCAATTTGGATGACAGGTGAGATGTTGGCCATGTTACCCTCTTTGAAGGCGTCAGGAGCAGGAATAGGGTCCTTGAACCAGTCGACCTTGGGGGGAAGGAAGTCTTTGGATTCAACTGCAAATTGGGTAGCAGTGTTGGAGGAAGATTCATATGGGAGGAAGTAGGAATGATGGTGCATGTCATCCCAAGGATAATCCGGGGCAGTGAGAGCTTCGAGAATCTCCTCATCCGTACGGAATGTTTGCGTCGTCAAATCGGTTGACGAAGGGGTAGTGGTGGAAGAGATCATATAAATGGTATTAATCTCTTCGGAAGAGGAAGAGTCCGGGGGGTGGATTTCCACAATGGTGGGTGGTGCCGTCTCAAGATCCAGATTGTTCATCTCAAAGAGAGTGGTATTGACCTCTCCGGAAGGGGAAGAGACCGGGGAATGGATTTCCACAATGGTGGGTGGTGCCATCCCAAGATCCAGATGGTTCATTTCAAAGAGGGCTACTCTGTACTCGGGGAGATCGGGACAGTGATGTGAGTAATGCCCGTAGACACCGCATAAGACACAGGAGTGGTTAGTGCGCAGGGATTTGTCTCGAGGAAGAGGGGTTGGATCTAGATGGACAACCGGGATAGTGGGGTCGTCGTCAAGTAATTGCATGTATTCCTGTAACGCCGGTAACTAAGGACATAAGTGAGTCGCATGGCCCAACTCATCGCACAGCGCGCATTTGGGAGGAGCACGAAACACAGGGGGATTTTTTACTGTCTTAGGAGGTGGGACAGTAGTGTAAGGTTGGGGGCCTCTGCCCCCAGTGGGTTTGGTAAGAGGAGGGGGGGGTTTCGCGGAGGATGACGGGGTAGCAACACCGGGAGGTGGTTGACTAGTAGTGATAATGGGTTGCACCGGTTGCAGGATGACATCAGGTGTCGGCAGACGAACGGGAGGCAAAAGATACCAAACGGGTAATCCTAAGGTTAACCCAGGAAGGCTGAGGGTGGCCATGACCGGGGTGCTAACTACTCCTTAGGGAGGGAAGAGGAAAGGAATGGTATGGATGGGTGTAGCACCAATGTGACTAGGTACCAAAGGGGGTTTAGGCAACAAGGGCGGTTTATTAGTAGGAGTTCGCGTATTATGGGACAGGGTACATATGGCTTCAGAGGTGGAGCCATATTGATTCTGTCGGGTCTGGAGGTTGACCTTATCGGAGGACATCATCAACAAGTGGTGGGTACCTGAGTCAAGCATGGGTTGATCAGGAACAGCGTAAGTGATTTGTTGTTGGGTTGTCGCGTTGGCTTGAGGGGGAGCCAACAGTTGAGTGTTCACTACGCCTTGGGTTGGTAAGGGGTTTTGCAACACCAAAGGTGGCTGCTGACGTTGTGGGGGGTTGGGTGGTGCTTGAGGAGCCGTCTACCCTTGGCGGCGGGCATCTTCAGCCCAAAGTTGTCGAACGCGCTCCATGTGGGGGAAAAAATGTGTGTAGTGGCCATAGACCCCTCAAACAGAACAAGGGTAGTTGGTTCGCAAATTGGGGTTTTTAGCCTGCTTGGGCAGGCGATCAAGGTTTTGGTTAGCAGGGGCCGAAAGTATATCGAAATGAGGTATGGGACATGATTGATAATTATTTCGTAGCTGTTAACATTACCTATATTCCAAGGGACCATAATCAGACTGCTGATTCATTGGACTTAGCTGCTACACATTTTAGAATTCCCAAAACCACATAGTTGAGGTATCCCATTGAGGTTAGGTACAGACCATCTGTACCTGATAATGTAAAGCAGTGGAGAGTGTTTGAAGATGACATTGAAATCAAAATATTTTTGGAGCTTACACATGAGTTTTCTAATTCCCTGATTGATCAAGAGGAGGATGATGAGGATGGAGATGTGGAAGAGATTGCTGAAAATGAAATAGTTGGACACAAGATCATTGAACTAAAAGGTAATTTCATCCCAAAAGGTTTGGTACCTTTAGAAAGAATATTTTCGAAAGATGATACACCTCTAAAACCTATTGTATAGTCTTCAGAAGAGAATGTGGTGGATTGTAACATTGGCACTACAGAACATCCTAGAATGGTGAAAATTTCGAAAGCACTCATAGCTGAACAGAGAAACAGGTACATAAAATTGTTAAAGGAACATGTTGATGTCTTTGCATGGTCTTATGAAGAATTGAGAACATATGATACTGGGATTATACAACATAAAGTCCCTTTAAAACCAAATGTTAAACCCTTTCATTAGAAATTGAGGAGGATTAATCCATCCTTGTTTCCTGTTATTGAAAAATAAGTTAAAAAGTTATTAGATGCCAAGATCATTGTTCCTCTCAGGTACTCTTCATGGGTGGCTAATCTAGTTCATGTTAGGAAAAAGAAAGGAGAAATAAGACAATGTGTTGACTTTAGAAACTTGAATAGATCTTCACTAAAGGATAATTATCCTCTGCCTAAAATTGAGCAAATATTACAAAAGGTTGTTAGGGCACAGAGGATTTCTATGGTTGATGGTTTCTCGGGATACAATCAAATTTCTATGCATCCTGATGATAAAGAGAAAATAGCTTTTACTACTCCCTGGGAAACTTTCATGTATGATAAGATGCCTTTTGGTCTAATGAACGCTGGAGCAACTTTTCAGAGGGCTATGGATATAGCTTTTGTTGGGAAAAAGGACAAGTTTGTGGTAATTTACTTAGATGATATTATTGTATTTTCACAATTAGATGATGAACATCTAAAACATTTGAAACAGACTTTCCTAAAATGCAAAAAATTTGGTTTGTCCTTGAATCCAAAGAAGTCACACTTTGCTGTGCAGGAAGGAAAATTACTAGGTCATTTAGTTTCTGCTAATGGTATAAGGATTGACCCAGAAATGGTAAAATCAATATTGAAGATAAGTCTACCCAGGAGTAAAAAAGATGTCCAATCTTTCATTGGTAAAATCAACTTTCTGCGTTGGTTTATACCAAACTTTGCTGAGACTATCAAGCAGATTACAGCCATGCTAAAGAAGGATCAAGAAATCAAGTGGACCAATGAAGCAAAGAATTCATTTGAAAAAATCAAAATGGCTCTTACTGAAGCCCCCGTATTAGCAAGTCCAGATTTTACCAGAGAATTTCTAACCTTTTCCTTTACATCTGAAGATACACTAGCAGTTGTTCTGTTGTAGAAGAATAAGGATGGTCTAGAGAAACCTATTGCATTCTTCAGCAAAACTCTCAAAGATTCTGAATTAAAATACAACATTTTGTAAAAACAAGCTTACTCTTTGATCAAAGCTTTGAAATTTTTTAGAATCTACGTTTTGCATTCCAAAGTAATTTCATATGTGCCTAATGCTACTGTAAAAGATGTTTTGACACAGCCTGACAGTGAGGGGAAAAGAGGTAAGTGGATTGCCAAAATCATGGAGTATGATGTAGATATCAGACCTACCAAACTAGTCAAGGGAGAAGGTTTAGCCAAGCTGTTGGCTGAATCAAATTGCCAAGCTTTAGGATTGCATGTGATGGCAGAAGAGACAGCTCAGGAAGAAAATCAAGCAGATCTAGAGAGAGAAAAGGTTATGGACTTCTATTCAGCATCCACATGGTACACAGACATTGTGTATTTTCTATTGTATTTTCAATGTCCTGAACATTTAGATAGAAAAGATGCTAGATATTTGAAGCTAAGAACTACTAAGTACTTTTTGGTAGAACAGCAGTTATTTTGGAAGGACCCAGGGGGTATTCTACTCAAATGCTTAGATAAACCTGAAATTGAAGGAGTGATTTATGAATCTCATGAGGGTGCTTGTGGAGGTCACAAGTACTGGAAGGAAAAAACATACAAAATCTTAAGAGCTGGGTATTATTGGCCCTCTTTATTTACAGATGTATATCAGCATGTAAGAGCTTGCATCCCTTGTCAAAAGTTTGCTGGAAAACAAAAGTTGTTTTCATTACCTTTAAAACCAATTGCAGTAAGTGCCCATTTCCAACAGTGGGGTCTGGACTTTATAGGATAGATAAGTACATCTTCTTCAAGACAACACAGGTGGATTTTGACTGCAATAGACTTCTTTAACAAATGGGTGGAAGCTATCCCTACCAGGAATGCCACAGATAAGGTGATTATGGAATTTATTGAAGAAAATATCCTCAGAAGGTTTGGGTGTCCTCAGAGAATAGTAACAGATAACGCAAAGGCTTTTAAGTCTAAGGCAATGGGAGAATTTTGTGGAAACAATGGCATCTTGTTGAAACATTCAACTCCTTGCTATCCCCAAGGTAATGGTTTAGCTGAGTCCTCCAATAAAAATATCATTCAGAGTATCCAGAAACTGCTGAAGCAAAATAAGAGATCATGGGATTCTATGCTGAAATATGCATTATGGGCTGATAGAATAACAGTCAAGCAAGCAATTGGAACTTCTCCTTTCCAATTAGTGTATGGTACAGATGCAGTTTTTCCTATTCAGTTGGGCATTCCAGTGATGAAGTTTTTCCAGGATTATCAGGAAGAACCTAATGATATGCAGAGAAGGATTTATGCAATGATACAGTTGCAGCAAAATAGAGAAAAAGTGGAAGAAAAGGCACAGCTATATAGACTGAAGATAAAAGACAGATTTTACAGGAAAATCAAAGATAATACTTTCTTAATTGGTGACATGGTTCTAAGGTGGGATGCTAGGAAAGAGGAAAAAGGGAAACATGGAAAATTTGATAACCTCTGGTTTGGCCCTTTCCTAGTATCTAAGTTTTTGGAGAATAACACTTTTTTCCTACAGACTTTGGAGGATGAGGAATTGTCAAGTCCAGTTAATGGACGATTCCTCAAGCATTTCTATAGTTTTTCAGGGGAATTTCAGTTTTTCATTGTATATACCAGTGTGAGTAAAACACAATAAGGACTCCATAACCCAATGGAATTTTTGCATATTAGCAGGTAGCAGTAAAGAAGGCACTGGTCTATAGGTTCTTGAAGCCTCTCAAGGAGGACTTCATCCCACAGCAGGAGCCAAATGTTAGGTCATGATTTTGTCTTCCTTAGTTTTATGCTTTTGTTTATGTTTTTGAAACTTGCTAATATTTTTGGTTCTAGGAAATTTTGGTTTATAAAGGTTAATTTTGAGTTTAATCCTTTTAGTTTTCATCATTTTGATTTTTTCCTATTTTTAAGCTTGCTTTTATAAATTTTGCTTAGAGTTCATTCTTGAAGGGTTCTACAAGGTATATATTGATTAAATGGTTCCATAAATTACACTAAGATAGAGATTGATCATATAAACCAAGTCTTAAACCTGATTAGTGATTTAATGAGAATAAATTATGTGTTTGGACTTTCTTGTAGAGCAAGAGCGAAATTAATACACTAGAGAGCTACAAGAAAGTCGCGAGTGCCAAAATCGTTATTTTTCATTTCGATTTTTTTGGGGGTTTCGTCCTTGAGGTGTTAACCACATCAATTATCACATTTGATACGTGTCTTGCCAAGTTTATCATTGAAACAGGTGTATGGTCATCGTATGAGGGAGATCGGGGCAATTGCATGCAAGTTCATGGCTATTGATGACAATGAGTTGAACGAGGTAGAATTTTCAGGAATATGTTCTTAAGCTGAAGAATATGAAGGTATTTAAAGTCGTGGTGGAAACATATTGTTGAGAAATCAGAGTTTTGACAGTTGAATGAAGAATTAGGGCTTTCTAGCATTGACAGTTTGAAGCAATCTGGACAGTTGAAGACAGCTGGAACGTGAAATTCAACACCTAATATTTGAATAGATCGAATTCCATCGCTTGTATTGAGATTTTGAGCAGCTACCCCGCGTGGCATTTGATAGGGTTTATTTAATTGGGGGTTTTCTATTAAAGTCCATAATGTCAAAATTCTAAGGAAGGATATGAATTTGCTCGCTCAATAGACTATGAATGATGAAATATTAATCAATATACCCAAGTATTCATCGTTTAAAGTAATAAACTTCAGAGCATAACTATAGGAGGTCCTTGAATTTTGTGGTTAGGTCAAATTGTTGCAAAATTTGGTACAGAAGAGTTCCTGAACTGTGTGATAGGGAAGACTGTGAGAATTTGAAGATAAATAGACAGTGACATTATTGACAGGTGCTGTAAACCATATTGAAAATGAAGAAAAGTGGAAAAACTAATAGATCTGAGCCCACTAATCTCAGTTGGATAGATAAATTTCCAGAATGTGCAGAGCTGTTTGAAAATGCAGGATGGTTGACCTTTTTCAAGAATATTGATGGATACAATGCATAGGTCTCCCATAAGTTTGCTCAGTGCTATGACAAAGACACTGTATCTTTTGATACTTTGCAATTCAAATTGACCAAAGAGTTGGTAGCTGAGGCAACAGGAATTAAAAATGAGGGATAATTGTGGTTTAAGAAGGTGCCATTCACCTTTAATGCACAAAGGTACCTACTGCCTGGTGTAATTGCAGATTGGGGTAAGGGTGTACCCATCCATAACTTCAGGCCTAAATGGCTAGAACCTATTAAGGTTTTACAAAGTTATATTACATGTGAAGGAAGATATGCCTTCGTTTTTAAATACCACTTCAGATTTCTCCAACACCTCAGTAATGAATCAAAGATGAACCTTCCCTTCTTCTTTCTAAAGAGCCTGCAGAAGATGTCTTGTAGAATTAAGGAGCACCATAATCATACTAGATAGTCCATTTTCCACCATGGGCTTATCAAACTCATTAAAAACATCGTTTTACAGAGTAAAGGAAAAACTTGGGAATATTTCCCTTTCTAGTCAGGGTTTCGGAATAGTCAAGAAGGACAGTCTCACAGAAAACAGACTGATAAAGGAAAGACCTTGATAAAAAAGCTCACACATAAGGTAAATGTTAAAGATGAAGATAGGATTAAATTGGAGGAAGTATCAAATCCTACAAATGAATATTTTCAATCTAAACAGCATCTTAAAAACATTGAGAGCAAAGATTTGCAGTCTGATAATAAGGAGACCGAGCATGTTCAGAATGATGTACTAGCACAGACAATTGTTGATGAAAAGATTGTACCTACAGAGAAAATTTCAGGTGAGAAGGAAGATATTGAGCTCAAAAAACAAAGTCCAATCACTGTTCTATCTGAAGATGAAAAATGCCTGTTTGAGGAGGATAAAGTCCCTGTTATTGTTGAAACTAGGGTTAGTACTAAAAAGGAATTTCACAGCCAGGAGGATGAGGTAGCAGTACCAAAGAGAAAGAAGCTAAAAGTTATTGAATTTGCTTCAGTTACCCATCAGGGCAAAACTTTCAAAATGTTAGGGGAACTTGCTCCTATGTGGAGACCAAAGACTAGACCCAGAAACGAGCTCAAGCTGAATATGAAGAAATTGCTAAACCATAAATTGAATAAAGAAGGAGTAAAAGTGATAAATGACTCCTCATTTGATGAAAAATTGGATGTTGATAAGGGTGACAGTAAAGGAAAAAGGCCAATGGAATCAGAAAGAGAGTCTACCCTTACTAAGACTAAATTGTCTGATATTTTCTAGAGATACAAAGTCAAATGTTGCAGGAACAGCAAGAAGGTAAGACAAAGGATTCTCACTCAAAAAAGAAGGTAATAGTTGAATAAAATGTTCCCTGTGAAGCTGAGACTGAAGAAAACCTAAATTTTCCAGAAACTCTTGTAGAATTGTTGCCAGAAGATGAAGAAATATATAGGAGACTAAACATTCCATGGCTTCCAAATGAGATGCAAAGCACAGCAGGAAATAAAGAATTTGATTCTGAAAAAGAGAATTTACAGAGAACTGTAAAACAGTATATATATCAGGTGGAATATATGCAGGAGAAAAATGATGGCTTGGTCTTGGCAAATAGAAGACTCAGAGAGGATCTGGATGAGGTGAATAGCCACTATCAGGAGCTGATTGCAGTCTCAAAAGAGGCATTGAAAGGAAGAGGAATACAGAGTCTAAATTTACAATGTTGAAACAAACCATCAAAGATCTACAGTAGCAAAATGAAGAACTCACTAGAAAAATGGTAGATATGGAAGCAGATCAATTGAAGGCTAGAATAAAGGCCCAAGCACTAGAAGGGATAGCCTTGTTAGCTGAAGCAGCTAAATATTTGTGAAGCTTGTTAGCACAATCAGTTATTAGTTATGTTTTGAAGGATATTTCATTTTTGTAATTATTATTTAGATGGAACTATTTCGATGAGTAGGATGAAAAGCAGTTAGGGTTTAGTTCTAAACCAATTTTGGAAGGATAGTATTAATATATGTCATAAAGAGAACTAAGGGTTCGATTTTTTTTGGCTGGCTAGAGGAGGTCTTCAGACTTGTTCATAAAGCTAAGTAAATGACTCTTATGTGTATTTGAATGACTGATTATGAAATATATGCTCTATTTTCCCTTCAGTTTTTTCTCTGGCTTCATTTATAGTTTGTTTTAGCTACTCAATTGGTAATTTCATTGCTGGTTTAAAGTTTTTATACTTGTAGTGCTTGTTATTTGTGGATGAACCTCAGTGTTATTTTCTGTTGGATACATGGTTATTATGTTCTGCATCTCAATTTTTTTATGCTTATAATTTAGTGTTTATTTGGTTTTATGAGTGTATTCCCTCTTGTCATCAAACTTCTTAACCAAAAACCTTAAAAAACCCTAAAAACCCTATTTTGTTTTATTGAGATATTTGAGATTGTGTTGGCTTGTTCTCTTGAAGTCTGGGAACAATTTCTGGCATAAACACACTATTCAGTTTATTTACAAGCATATAGAATATATTGCTTTTAAATTCAGTTCTGTTTATTTTCTTTCTGTTATAAGTTATAAGTTTATGCAATTTAAATTTCAGTCTGTTTATTCACATGTAATGATTTCTTTATGTTCATGAATTTGTTTAAGTTTATTTCACTATTAAATTTGCTTAATAAGTAGGTGTACGTATTGTCTTTATGCATTAGATTTACATCTACATGGATTCAACTGAAGATTAGATCATTTAGGCTAATTTTTGTCATTTTAATTGTGCAAACTATCATTCGGACAACCTGTTTAAACTGTCATTCAACCACCCCTTTCAGACCTATAGTTCAGTCTGTCATTCAGTCCATAGTTTCGTTTTTAGTGTTTTGATGTGTTTTGAGATTGTTTTCGGTACTATTTCTTTAATGTTTGAAGTATGTTTTGACTGAGATAGCTAGATGATAGTTTTATTTAACATTGAAGTTAAAGTTAGAATGTTTTAGTTTATTTATGAAAGTTTTATCATTTTCCTTACTTCTTTTTCACCTTGAATATGTGTTAAGCTATCTTATGTTTTGTTTCTTGAATTTGTTTCTAATTTCTTTACTGATATATTGTTTTGTGTTTATGCTTTTGTATTGATTTATCCTTCGCATATAAATTCAGTATTGTGTGTGTTATTTTTAGCATGTTTTTAGGTTATTCCTTTTTCGTTGTGTGATTACTGAAAGAGACTTGTAGGACAGAATTTAAATACATTCCTATTAAGTTTTCTACTTGTTTATTTCTATTCAATTTTCTTTATGAAGTTTTCTACTTGCTTATTAATTAGGTTTTCCTTGCATCTTAGTTTCCAATTTAAAGATTAGTTGTTAATAGTATCTTTTTCAGTTTGAAGATTATTTGCTTATAAAATAAATTGTCAATTATTTAGTTTAATATTTTGTTTCGGTGTAATTACTTTAATAATTGAATTCTTAGGAGTTTGACTTAGTTTTTCATTTTGAAAGATATTTAGATCTTTTCTTTGTTAAAATATTTACACTACACCCTCTACCTTCGCATATATTTTGTATCAACTCTAAGCCTACCAACCCCGGTCAATAATTAAATATTAGGTGAATTAATCTAGACATTATAACACCCAACAAGGGCCATTAGACGAAGATGGAGGAAAACTCGTAGAAGGAACTTTCTCGGAAGAAGCATTTTCGTCCTTCTTCTCTATTGGCTTGTCGTATGAATGACTACAAGTATTCAAATTGATGGTGTCTGAGGACATAATTCTGATTTCTTCTATAGAACTAGAGGTCCCTTGATTAGACATGTGATCTATAAATTGTTGCTGAGATGGGAAAGGATTGGTAAGCACTTCTGGGGTGGGCTTACTCTTCAGAAATTTACTAATCTCTTCACGACAAGGGAACTCCTTCGTGAAGTGATCACCACCACATAACAAGGGTACTTGGCATTTCTATTTCCTTTATTATCATTCTCTGTGGTCGTATCCTTGGGATTCTCCTATTGGTTTCCAGGTTTTTTATTTTTTCATTTACCTTTTTTCTTATTGTCGGGTGTTTACATACTTTGGATAGCATTTACCTCGGTGGAAACCATAGGAGTCGAAGGAGTAGTAGTAGAAGCATTTTGTTGCTTGGCGGGTTTGGTTGTTGATGAGGGATGGATTGAACCGACAACCCCATCAACGGGATTTTTTGCGTGTTGCTTGGTAGGGTCTGTGATGGGACAAGGATCTTGCAGGATTAGGTCATACAGATTTTCGGATGGGGAATATACCATGTCTAGATACTGAGGATGACTGATAGCCTACTCTTCAGTAACCACCCATAGCCACATCTCAGGAAATGGGAGATGACAAGGATTTCGTGAACCAATCAGCTAAAATTTGGTCCAATGTGGGAACTTTAATAAGTCGTCTCTTCCTTCTCCACTCATGGATATGGTTCGATATGTGCATGGAGGTATTTTGACGGAGTGAGGTCAAAAGGTTCGTACCCATTTCATAACGAATGGGTAGCTTAATGTGTGGGATAAAAACAGTCACCAATGAGATAAAATCCACAAACAAATGATGTGGAAGTTCAATATACCACTTCGCGGCCGTACCGATCAAAGTGCGCTAAAAGAGTCTCAAATGAATAGAGTCGTCCATCAAGGAGTTGGAAGAACACCATAGATGGAACACCATGACATGATTTTTGGGATCATCTCCCTACTTCCCATCAAACTTTGGAATGTCTGATGTTAACTTGACTGGAATAGAAAACCATGAAGGCTTGTGCTGAATGGGATCATTAATCAACTTGGACAAATCGGGCAAGTCCAAAGTTGCTAGGAAAGGAAGTTGTTAGTTAGGTTCAACGTACTGGTAGTATTGATAAGGCATATGCACACCAGTAGGACCATAGGTTGACTGATAAACAATATGTTGGGCTAGTATATGGGTGGATGATCCTCCCGAAGACCCTCCCAAAGGGGATGGACCGTTAGGAGGAGGTCCACCTGGAGGTGGCGGGCCTCTAGGTGGTGGGCCTCCGGGTGGTGGTGGGCCTCTAGGTGGTGGTCCCCCAGGTGGTGGTCCCATAGAAGGTGGACCCTTGGGTGGTGGACCTCCAGAAGGTGGGCCTCCAGGTGGTGGTATTCCTAAAGGTGGGCCTCCAGGTGGTGGTCCTCCCGATGGCGGACCTCCGCCAGGTGGGCCTCCACTAGGTGGGCCTTCGCTTGGTGGCCCTCTAAAGGGTTACGGTGGCCCTCCAAAACCTTCAGCAGTATGAATAGGTATTCCTCCCATGGTTGGAATGTAGGACCAATTAGGTTTCCCCCATGGTGTAAACCTGTTTCCAGCATAGGGGATTCCAAGATGCATAGTTCCTATAGATGTAGGTTGATAGTTCATATTTCCTACAGGTAGTTGATTCTTTGGGTAACCATAACCCCAAGAAGGTTGGTAGACTACATTTTGGCCTGAACTTGATGGAGGGTTTACCATATTGGTGTGGGTGAGAGGAACAACCAGTGTGGGTTTTCCTACAGTAGAAATATGTCTAATACTAGTAGAAACTCCACTAACAGATAACATAACTCACACCGTGGGTCGCCCCCCGATGTTGGAATGTACTAACACCATTTGAGCTAAGGATTTCCCCCCAGCTATAGAGGGTATGGGAGGACTAGAAACAAACCTAGGATTTGAAATTGTATTGTTGGAGGTTTAACTTGGATTATGAGGAGTCACACCATGAACCGAAAGATCATCAATAGGAACCAAAGTCTTGGCAAGTGAACGATATCCTGAAGGACACGAATCTGAAAGATGGGGTAAAAGAGCCGACATCAATTCTTTGTGAGATACGGGTGAGGGAATAATTACTTCCACTCTCTCTTGAAAATTGTGAGCACGATCAAGAGAAGGTTGGGTCTTGTTAGAAAACAGGACCGTGGAGCAATAGCACATATACAGTTAAATCATTAAACAAGATGCAAAACACATTAAAACATTACAGAGAGACACAGATATAATGTGGTTCACCCAAACGATGGGCTATGTCCATAAGGAAATTGCCAGTCCTTTTATTACAGTCCAAAAATATGAAGGGATACAACCTGCAGCAAAACCGTTGCACTTCCTCTTCACGCTCTCACAATCTCTCTTCCAATACAAAATAATACCATACACAGTCGTGTTACAATGCTTTTTTTTATAGGGGAAATGCAATGGGAAAATACTACGGTTAACCCAATACCATGGGTCTGCAAAACTATTAGCCAACACACATTGCCTGAACCCAAAGGCAGGGGGAATGAGTGTGCAGTACACCTGGTGTACAAACACAACTGAATAATATCTCTGGATATGGAAGATTAGGCTCCACAACCAACAATATCCACTTGGAGATTGATCATAGCAACTCCACTGCTATTGTACTTGCTGGACTATGCTCTAGACCTTAGACTTGGCAATTTTCTTATTTTCACCTTCATGCTTGAAGGCCAATAGAAACCGAGCAGGAACTCAGTTTCTCTCTGGTTACTCCCTTTGTCAACATGTCTGCAGGATTCTGGCTAGTATGTATCTTTTCCAGTTTTAACAATTCTTCATCTAGAACAAATCTTATGAAGTGGTACTTAAGGTGTATATGTTTAGTCTTTGAATTAAAGGATGAGTTCTTTGTAAGATGAATGGAACTCTAGATGTCACTGTATAGCCTATTATTCTCCTGCTTCTTACCTAATTCTTCCATGAACCTCTGCAACCAAATCATCTCCTTACTAGCCTCTGTAGCAACAACATACTCTGCTTCCGTTCTTGAAAGTGCAACAACCTGTTGCAGTTTTGAAATCCAACTTACTGTTGTTCCACCCACAGTAAACACATACCTTGTGGTGCTCCTCCTGCTGTCTTTAGCACCAGCCATATATGCATCAACATATCCCTGTAGAACAGTGTCTAGACATCCAAAACATAATGCATGTGAAGTGGTACCTCTCAAATACCTAAGAATCCCTTATACTGCTTTCCAATGCTCTTTACCTGGATTATTCATATACCTGCTCACAACTCCCACTACATGTGCAATATCTGGTCTTGTGCACACCATGGCGTACATCAAGCTTCCAACCGCTGATGAATAGGGAATCCTGGACATGTGATCTATTTCTTCCTGTGTCTCTGGACATGTCTCCTTACTTAGTTTGAAATGGATGGCTAAAGGTGTACTAACTGGTTTTGCATTCTACATTCTAAACCTCTGCAACACCTTTTCTATGTACTCACCTTGAGACAATTTCAATTTGCGATTTTTCCTATCTCTTGTTATTCTCATACCAAGGATTTGCTTTGCAACACCCAAATCCTTTATCACAGATGAATTAGCTAGTTTTATTTTGAGCACATTTATATACTAAATGTTAGACCCTGCAACAATCATGTCATCCACATACAATAACAAGATAATAATATTCCATTATCTAGCCTCTTGAAATAAACACAGTGGTCAGAATGGCATATATCATAACCTTGTTCTGTCATAAACTTATAAAATTTTAAATACCACTGCCTTGGAGCTTGTTTTAGGCCATACAATCTCTTCTTCAACCTACAAACCAAGTTCTCCTTACCTTTCACCTCATACCCCTATGGCTGCTGCATATAAATATCTTCCTCCAAATCCCCATGGAGAAAGGTTGTTTTTACATCTAACTATTCAAGATGCAAATATTCTACCGCCACTAGACTTAAAATATTTCTAATTGAAGTCATTTTAACAACAGGAGAAAATATTTCATCAAAGTATATACCTTTCTTTTGTGCAAACCCCTATACAACAAGTCTAGCCTTGTACCGCTTCTTGCCTCCATCTTCTTCCTTCAACCTGTAAACCCATTTATTCTGTGATGCCCTTTTTTTCTACATGCAACTTAACCAGATCCCAAGTCTAGTTTCTTACCAATGAGTCCATCTCCTCATCCATGCCTTGCTCCCACTTATTTCTAGTTTCTACCTACATTGCTTCTTCATAACATTATAGTTCACCAGAATCAGTCATCAATAAATAATACAGTGAAGGAGAGAATCATTCAAGGGATCTACTTAACCTGGTAGACTTTCTTACACTTGCAGGAGTTTCAGGTACCTGCTGTTGCTCTTGATTTTCTGGTGCCTTTGGAACTTCATTTTCTTTGATTTCATCAAGCACTTTGTACTCTATGTTTTCCTTTTCTTCTTTCTTTCCCTGCAACTGATCTTTGTACATGACCTTTCCATTGAATACTACATCTCTACTCCTAATGATTTTGCAATTTTTAAGATCCCATAAGCGATAACCAAAATCATCAACCCTGTATCCAATAAAGGTACATTTCTTGGATTTAGCCTCAAGCTTTGTTCTATCATTTTTATCAATATGAACAAATGCTTCACAACCAAAAGTTCTCAGAAATGAGTATTTTACCTATTTACCTGTCCATGCCTCCTCTAGAATGCCACCATTTAAACTGCTTGAAGGCCCTCTGTTTATTAAATAAACAGCAGTGTTTACAACATCAACCCAGAACTATAAGGGCAACCTTGCATGCAATCTCATACACCTTGCACGCTCCATGATCATTTTGTTCATCCTTTCTAACACACCATTTTCTTGTGGTGTTCCAGGGACTATCTTCTCTCTGTGAATCCCATTGTGTGAACAGTAACTGTCAAACTCCTTGCTGCAGTACTCGCCTCCATTATCATATTTGAGACATTTCAACATTTTTCCTGTCTCATTCTCAGCCAAAGCTTTCCACTTCTTAAAAGTATCAAACACATCAGATTTTTTCTAATGCAATAAACCTAAGTTTTTCTAGTTGCATCATCAATAAAAATAACATAGTAACGACAGCCACCAAGAGATTGTACTTGATCTGGTCCCCATATATTTGTATGGACAAGCTCTACCTTTTCACTCTTCTTTTGTTTCCCAACCCTGATAAATATAACTCTCTTCTATTTTTCATAAACACAGTTCTCACAGAATTCCAAATTTACCTGCTTTAGATCTGGAAGCAGTTTCCTTGAGTGGATAATCTACATCCCCTTCTCACTCATTTGGTCAAGCCTATGATGCCACAATGCCACACATGTTTCTGTGGAAGCTAAAGAGATAGAATAATCAATATTATGAGGACATAAATATAACGTACCTACCCTATCTCCTTTTGCTATTACCAGTGATCCTTTAGTGATCTTCCACCATGTTTCTCCAAATGTAGACAAACAGCCACCATCTCCCAACTTCCCTATTGATATCAGATTTCTTTTCATAGCAGGAATGTGCCTTACATCCTTTAGCATCCATTTACTTCCATTATTTAACTTAATCCGTACCTTACCCTTTCCAAAAATTTTACATGGTTCATCATCCCCCAATAGCATATGCCCAAAATCACCTTGAACATAATCATGAAAGAATTTCCTATGGGGTGTAGCATGACATGAAGCCACTGAATCTACTACCCAGTAATCCCTAGTATTATCTAATGCAAGAATCAAAGCATCTTGTAACACATCACCTACTACATTTTATTCCTGAGTAGTCTCTTGATGTCTGTCTCCTTTCTTATTTGCAACTCTGCAATCTCTCCTTAGATGTCCTTTCTTACCAGAGTTCCAACACTCTATTATTCTGAATCTAGACTTGGATCTGCCCTTTTTAGACTTGCTGCAATTTCCTAGGCTCCTTCCTCTCTCGTTTTGTCTCCCTCTGCTCTCCATGGTCAACGCATTACCTAATGTCTCACCTGTGCTTTTTCTTCACATTTCCTCGCTAAGAATAACACCAACAACGTCATCAAACTTAAGAGTGTTTGAACTAGGGACAGAGTTACTTACAGCCATGACCAAGCTATTCCAGATTTCTGGCAATGAGCACAAGATTAGAAGAGCCCTAACCTCATCATCAAAGTTCACTTTTATAGAACTTAACTGACTGGTAAGTATATTAAACTCATTTAAATGGTCAGCAACAAATCCACCTTCCGACATATTCATATTAAATAAACGCTTCATTAAAAATACCTTGTTAGAAGCCGAGGGTTTTTCGTAGAGCTTACTCAATGCGCTCATCACACCCTCTATTGTTTTTTCTTTCAAAGTATTGAAGGCCACTGATGAAGCCAGGCACAGGCGTATTGTTCCCAGTGCCTTTCTATCAAGAACCTCCCATTCTTCATCCTTCATAGCCACCGGCTGTTTTTCTTTTCTTCCCAACGGCAGGTACAGATCCTTCTGGTAAAGATAGTCCTCCATTTGCATCTTCCATAACTGATAGTTTTGGCCATTAAATTTCTCGACCCTAAACTTTCCTTCT
>LPNX011161552.1:0-21759 GCA_001517045.1 Pseudotsuga menziesii
TATCCCATGCATTTGCCTATTATAGAACTATTTCCTTTTGCCCCCGCGGCCTCTTTTTATAATTTTGTAGGCACAGGGACCTCGACCGAGTTAATACCTCGACCGAGGTATTTATTAACCCTCGGTTGAGGTTTTAATACCTCGACCGAGGGTTAATAAATACCTCGGTCGAGGGCTGAAAAAAACCTCGGTCGAGGGATTGTTAAACCCTCGACCGAGGTACGTTTTTCTGTTTTTTCCGAAATGTGCTTGCCAAAAAGTGTTACCCAGGTCCGTGGATTCACCCAAAAGTGTCCCACACAATGCTTGAATTCTTGTTCTTCAAAGAAAAATTGTCATTATATTCCATAATAGCAGAAACAACACCACCATTAACAGTATTCGTCTGCCATAGGGTTTGTCCCTTTTCATCCTGCAATACAAGGTTCCCATTGTTCTTGAAATGGAGGAAATCCTGTCAAGTAACCTAGATTCCACCACCTCTAGTCCATACTAGTGTGGGAACTTTAATGCTACTATATGTAGTTCCCACAATGTACATTCAATCAATTTCACTATGCTGAAACCCTAAGCTGAACTTATTGCTTGCAGAATTCCATAGCTGTTGATCTGAAGGTCTCAGGATCAAACCCGATTCCAACTTTCCAATGTATACCTCTGCAAATATAGTATTGAAAACCAAATTTGATAGTAAAATCATATAAATAATTGTGGGTACAGTTTGACCTGAAGATAACTCCATGAGAACCAATTTTTTCACATCTTGGCATTGATTAATGGCATCTCCTGATAATGACATGAATGGTTTCGGTGTTCATAGTATAAGACACACCCAAATTCCGACAAACCAAAAGAGTATCAATAGGGTTTGTGAAAGTGTCCATCGATGAAGAGGGGTTCAGAGGGGCCTGGTTTTATTCACGACTTGTAAAAAGAATGGGGCAGGGTACTTGGTGGAGTATAGAGACCTTGTGAAGGATGAGGATTACCCAAAATAACTGAGGGAGAGACTAGATGATCTTCACATAAGGACAAGCCCTCCGGAGCAGAGTAAATATTAGTTTATTCTGTATGAGGAATTTGATGCTTATGAGAATGATGGGTGTGGTCATGAAGGTCCTTACCAATCATGAGTATATAATATACTTCTTGCAGAAAAAAGAATAGATGATATTTAATCATGCTAAACTACCCCCCCATATCGAATTCATAGATAACAAATGGGTTGAAGCTTCCAAGGTATGCACATTACTTCTTTTCTTTCACTTCATGGGAATTGGTAGTGTTTTTTGAATGAATGACCAGATTTTTTCCCTTGGATTAGTCCTCAAATGGATAAAGTGATTTAAGTTTGTTGTTTTCCCATTGTTTTCTGATTTTTCTGTAATGTTTGTTTCTTATTTCTTCTGCTGTCGAGGATCCCCTATTCATGTTAAGATATTTTTTTGAACACATTGGGACAAAGTATCATGTTCTAGGATGGCATACTTTTAGGTTTGTCTGTGGACTTCTAAGTCGATTTTACTATGTTGGAACCTCTCTCAATGAAGATGTTGAGGTTCAAATGTTTTCCTTTATAATGGCTATTATTGATAGTATAGCGAGTGTTATAGATAGGATATTGTTCCTTAGTTGTGAATGTTAGACATGACAACACTAAAGGGGCAGGTTAATGCTGAGTTTAATGATTGTCACAATGCTTTATTTGTCATCTTAAATTTGCCAGAGACCTTAAAGTTCTTGAGAACACTAAATGAGGAACTTTTACTTTTATTAGAAGTGCAAGTGTTCTAGAATGATTGAACATACTCCATTTTTATTGATATTATATTACATTCCTTGGTTATTCTATCTAATAACAAACATTAATGGGAGTTGATTATACTCTGCTTTGAATTCCTCTTATTTCTCCATCACTGATTCGCTTTTAAATTGATAGAGTTAGAGATCAATGGATGCATCATACATTTTAGATGCCCATGTTCTACTATGGCTTGGGTGATAAGAAAAATATCAAAACTAAAAAGTAACATCCCACTCTTCCAATGATGTGGAGTTTTCTTGAAACTAGTCACTTTGTGGTGCTAGCCAAGTATATGAACACAATATCTTGCAAAAAAAATGTAAATACGTTGGTCAAATTCTAGAAATATGGTGCGCCTTAGTTAAAAAGGATTCAACTCAATGGAACCCAAGATAATCACTTTATGCAATGTGTAGAATTCATGACTGAACAAACATTTTCTATGACATCTGAGAAGAAAGAAAAAATGATGAATATCCAAGTCGGACAGTTAGGATTTACGATATAAGGTATAGCTAATTGTTTCTTGTTAGAATACAAAAAAGCATTTACATCATTGAAACACGAGTCCAAGTTCCAATTTTATTTTGGGAAGATATAAAATGGTATTTGATGTGTTATTAGAAATTCACATTCTTATAATAGTATACAATTTTTCATGTTGTATACCATATGCCACAAGATTCATTTTTGAGCTAAAATATGCAACCATTTTGCACTACCATGTTGATACTATGAAGTAGTGATACACCATTTATTAAGCATTTAGTTCCCACTTATATGACTTGGACTTAGAACAGTAATTGTTGATGATATATCATACCATAAAGAAATCTAGATAGAAAATTTTCACACTTTCATACCAATGTTATGGTCTGCTAGTTCTAGTTTACATTGCACCTCTACTGATACCTCTTCTCTCTGCTCTGCAATGCCTCCAGTGTATCATGTACCCTTGAATATTTTACATCTTTGTACTTTTGTCAGATAAGGTACCTTCAAACCTTTTCCATCAATATATGGATCATACCCCCATATGTCTTCACCTTCAATTGACTTTAAACCTGACGTGACATTCACTTTCAAATCCTTTGTAGGTAAAAAGTTTCCTGTCTAATATAAAGGAAGGTTCCAACACTTAATAAAAAAACTTTGGTCACATTAAGGTATTAAAGTATAGGGATTTTTGGTTGGGAAGGATTTTGATCCAATATTTTCTACACTCCAAGCCTTAGTTTCAACTCTTTTGCCTCTGGTGATTGCTCTAGCAATTCCTTACATAACATGAAGATAGAATTCACTAGCTCCTCCTCTCTTTTTCAGTGAGAAATATAATGAGTCCTCCTCTTGCATCATGTGTCTATCCCTTCTCCCATCACATGAGCACAGTAGTATGTTACAGTCAAGGATTTAGGCATACAATGAAGAATATTTGTTATTATTGTTCACCGATTCTTCTATGTGTAATGCATTCCCAATATTTTTTCTCTAATTCACTATAAGATATTGTTTCCCTGGTGGATCTAAAACCATGATATTGTGATGTTGTTTATGAACCCTTTATAATTCTTGTAATGATACGATGACATGGATCCCTGCTTTGGATCAGTGGAGCCCTGCTTCACATATTCCTTGAGATGGCACCCCTGAACAAGTGGTTTACTTGCAATTATCCTCATACAAAGTGAATTACTTTCTCATTTCATCTTCCTCTATCTACAATTAACAATGTCCGATACTTATCTCTTACGTTTTGACAATCAATTCTATTGACACATAAAATTTGTTCTCAACTTTCTTGATTTACCTTGAATATTGTGAAATGTAAATCATTTTTTTTATTTGTGTTGCATGCAATTTTTTGTGCCTGGTCCTCTAAGTATTTATAATTTCTGGATCATGATACAATTATTTCATTTTAATAGGTAGGCTTCAAAATTTTCCTCGAGGTGACAACAAGTGTGGCTAACTGGGGTGCAGATGGGACTGAATGCAATTTTATCCTTGAGAACAATCCTCTCAGTTACTTTTTTAAGTTACCTGAGACTTGTTAAGGCCTTTATTATTGTAATGTATTATGTGGTGTCATTCATGCAGCACATGAAATGGTAAGAGTTCAGCTTAGAAATTAAGAATCTTTCTCTACAAGCTTCAAGTTTGTAAGATGCCTATTTGAATGAAGAAAATTGATGCTCTTTTATCAGGAAGGATCATCAAGAGAAGAGACACATGAAATCCAATTAGAAACATTAACAAATAATTCTTACAATTGGACTTAGATATCACCTTCAAAATATAAAGCATAAGTTGGATCAAGAAGTATAGATGAAATATTCAGATCTTAATATGAACAAAGTCTAAAAGTTGACTGGGAACATTAACTAATTAGTGCATTTAAAGAATTGAAGAAGTGAAGAAGGAAGAAAAAATCATTAAAGGAAGAAGGAAGGAAAAATCATTAAAGGAGTTCAATATCATTCAAGAAACATTGGAAAGATAGATTGGTAACAAGTAAATAGATCTTGAAATACAAATGGATTACACACAAAATGAAATCAAAAGACTTGAAGAAAATAATTGTGTGCAAGAAGAGTCACTAAAAGAAACAAAAATGAAAAATGAGCTTCTAATAGAGAATCTTGTGCAAAAGGAAATATAGATCTCACATTTGAAAACTGAAGTGGTTGATACAAGAAGAGAAAACCAATATTTGGAAATTCAAAGAGAATTCAGAAATAAAATATAAAACTGCAGAAATCCAAGAAGGATTAAGATGTGTTTCGACGTAGAAACTAAAGATAAATTCAACAATAGAACAACAATATTGGATGAGATATTAAGCAGTCAAAGGTCTCCAGAAGATAAGGCAGGTCTTGGTTATGATGGAACGATGGAAATTTTTTATGCTAGCAATTATGTTTATGTTCGAAAACAACCAAATACATTTCAGATGAGGTCTGGTATACGTTCATAATGAGTTGGATTCATGTATGAACATTCTTTAAATTATAAAAATAAATATAGTACAGTCAAATGCTTGAGATTTAATTATATTGTCCATTTATATACGTATTGTCACATTGTAAGATGTTATAGCTATGATGATTTTGGGAATAAGGCTCAATATTGTCTGAAAATAGTGAGACAATTGGAAATAAATGTTTTATATAACATTGATAGAAAAATATGGAGGGAAAAATAAAGTAGTCATGGATAGCATCAAAGATAATATGCACACAAAACGATATGCATAATAAAATATCCCTAGGAATGTGTGCCTAGATTATACTATATAAGTATTTTCCAGCAACAATAGACGGTTTTCCTTCTTGTTCATCACTGAAGTTGTGGGAAGATCCTTGAATTTAGCACATCATTTTCAGAATTCAAAGAAAGTAGCAATAGGAATTGTACCTAAAATATTTTTCCACACAAAGATTATATTCATTCAGAAGTGAGGCCAAAGAAAGGAGAAAACATAATCATATCAACAAAGCATTCATTTAACAATATCAATAAACATATAATTATTTCTTTAGAAGAAAGACAATATTTTATTGCATTGATCATATACATGTGCACAAATACAACAATTATTAGAAGTTTCTTTATAAATATGTTGTCATTACAAGAAGTAAAAAGTACTCATCCAACTTACAAAGTTTGGAGCTTTGAATCTCAAAATACAGAAGAGGACAACCAAGCCACAAATGGAGTACAAGATAAGAATAAAAGTACACAAGACATTGTAACGAGTGTACTTTGGTCAAAATTTCCCAAGCTAGAATATTTTTCTACGAAATTGAAGACAATACATATAATAATCTTGTCACATAGACTATATAAAAACATTAATGCATGAGATGGCATATTAGTTCACAAAATCAGTTCATCCTCAAATCAAGTGAAATTTAGACATCATTTTTCAATACCTACATTCAAACCTCAAGATCTAACAAAGACTCCTCAGATTGCATAGATACACAAAGTTCAAGATCCAATAAATATAGTTGTGCAGGGTTGAAACAAGCAATCAAATGCACAAATTGATGATCCGATGGAGACTTCTCAGAACCCGAAGCCGATAAAAATTGGTAGAATATGAGATCATATGAAGACTAGTTGGTAAGGTTAACATTACTGTTAATATATGGTAATTGCAGCAAAGATTTATGCCTCTACTATAATTGGTCAACCTGATATTTTGAAAGTGTAATCTCATGCTCATTTCTTTGTTTTACTTAAGATTAGGAATACCAATCCTCTACATATGTTTCCTTGAATTGAGATATGCAACTCTCGAATATAGCTATGAAATATTGTTGTTGATACTAGGCTGACTCAATAAGCCTAGAAATAACTACAATAACTTGTTGAAGATAATTGGTCATTGTGAAAAAAGAAAACAATGATCGAAAATAGGAAAGGTTGATGGCTCTATGTATGGATAAGCAGCTCATAAATGGATCAAAAGGTCATCAACACCCACGCTTCGAATCTAGTTAAGAGACCTAGAATTTAAGTGCATTTATGGTTGATATGACGAACACCATATGTTAATTAAGTGATAATACTATGAGTACATGAGTCATAAATAACATATTGTAGCTTGATAAAGATCATTGCATTGAATATCTTTTAACTATGTATCGAATGAAAAATGGAAATATGTGCGACCGCACTTGAATTCAATGACACTCATCAAGAAAGATTTTATTATGTGCGAAATCATATAGAAAATTATATAATAAAGAGATGGAAGTATTTATGTAAGTTTGAAGATGAAGTAGATGTGATATTTTGGTTTGGAAATAATATAATTTTGGGGTATCAATGGATTTTTTATTTAGAATATTTTTATACAATCAAGAGATATATTGTGCAAAATCAATGACGAAGAATAGTATACAATGCTCAAAATAGAAGGATTCTTTGTACCAGGATGGATGAAGAGAGTACACAGTGAATTACATAGATTAATGAAGTATTAATGTGTTTTTATACCAATTGCAAAAGACACATATCATATATTGTAGAAACAACAAAGCCTTGATATTGCAGGAGACACAATCATTTATTATAGATCGTTGAGACACAAATTTTAGAAAACACAAACATGGATTGCAATTCTGATACAAAATTTTTCATTTTTATGGTGGCAGGAAGGGAAAATAAAAGGGAGTTGTAGCTTCCTTTTAGTTGGTGCTGGAAATATAGAAAAGGGATTTGGTGCTTCCATTCAGTTAGGGTAGAAGAGCAAGGCGATGAGATTGTAGTTATCAAACAAGTTGGTTCTCGACTACAACAAGTTGGATCTTGCGTAAATAATAATGATATCCATTTAGGTCAGTGTTTTAAATCAACAAGTTGGTTCCTACATAGTAGATAGAATCCCTTATAGGTTAGTTCATGTATCTTGTGAGTTGGTTCTTCCAATCAAGTTGGTTCCTTAGAGAGTTGGTGCTCACATATTGGAGATTGGCGTCATCTATCCATGCAATAAAAACACACACACACACACATATACATATAGACACACACACACACACACACACACACACACACACACACACACATACATATAAAATTATTTAACAAATTCTTTGTGCAATTGTGTCGATTACTGTTTTGGGAGAAATAAGTTTCGAAGTATAATTTTTTAAGTGTAAAATTTGTGTAGTCTATGCTTTATATTGATTCACCCTACCTCTCAATATAAATAATATTTAAACATACCGAAAATAAAAATTGTGGCAATCATAATGTATCGTTTCCTCCATCATAGAGCCTAGAATAGAACCAATTAACCAACAGAACATGTTCAATTCGATCCATATCCAATCTCCCTCCTTAACTTGTATATTGAGTTTTTCTACCATCTACATAAACCAACAATCAAAATGTACTACCAAAAACCAACCTAAGGTAACATGTTGTATACACCATTCAAAATCAAGTACATAAGAACTATCAATCTCTATATAACTATAACAAGTGATATGCAAACATCATTATATTTCCTATATTACATTGTCAATCGATAAATTTAGCATACTATTTCTTCTCTCCCCATGTAGGGAGGAATATTATTTCCATATTATAATAACTTACTACTAGAGATTCCTACATACACAACTTAGAAATTCGACATTGTATTAAGCTTGTTTTATTGAATTTTATGCATCAAATGCTTAATTCATAGTAAGTCATACCTAGGACAATGTAAAAACACATGAATCGTTAAATCAAATCACATGTTTTCGACAATGTGATCATTTTGCATTCACCTTAATCTTCTTGTTCTTTATTGGTTATGAATGTAAACCCATCAATATCAATAGTCTTTTAGAGATTGGCATGGGATACCAAAAGTATGATATGCTCAAACAAATTAACTACTTTGGAATGTACTAAATCTCCAACATGTATTCTCTTTTCTGGTAATTTGTTCACATTGATTTCATAATTTTTCGTGACGTTAAAATTTTATGGTAAATTTTTACAAGTGTTATCATAACCATCTGGTTTTGCACCAAACTGGTCAATTCTAACTATTCCTTCCCCTCTAAACTAGTCCAAAGCATTTTTCCTCTAGTGTCAGACCAAACCACCCATTTTAGATAAGAACCAATTTGACGAGCTAGTTCATGGACCCCTTTCCCCTGCAACTTTTGAGCTCTGTCAAATTATGAGATTGAAACATAGAAGAGGAATAGGAAGCTTAATGGAACCAACTGATTGGAACACATTTGATGCACAATGGTGGAAACATCCTTAAAGCACCAAATGGTAGCAGTTTTTTTATTGATTCACCAACTAAAATCAAACTTTAGAGACTTGGACTCAGACAGTTTTGTCTAATGAGCCAAATTTCATATGAGATATGTACTGATTAAATTATATATTATTTTTTGACACTATGGGCCATTTAAGACCTCAATTATTATTCCTGTTCATTTAGATTTTATGTATCTCAGAACTTGTATCTCAATATATTTTTGTTATTTTCAGCTCGCATTCATTACAATATTCATTCTAACAATTGTTTTGGTTTAACTAGGTAGAAATTGTTTAAACCATAAATAATATTCTACATTTAACAAATCAAAACAAATGATAGCAAAAAATATTGCTTGGTCTAGAAGCATAAACATATTCATGGGTGTTCTATCTATACTGATGGATTATTAACAAAAACCATATCCATATTTCCTTTATATATTAGTAATATATAAGTAAAGTAACACCATACATATAGTCTTGCACTTATTGAACATTTCGATTGCTAGTACATCAAGTAATAAACATGGAACTAGAGTGGAAAGGGAAATTTCTTAGATTTTAGATTAACCTGGATAAGCTTAAGTTCAAAATTTAAAATACCTACTCACTAATTGTTGGAATAATCAATAACCATTCCAATACTTAGGATACAATAATTAATCTTTTTGATTAATTTCCTAGGTCCTACACTAGCTAGTTTGCATAGAATTGCATTTTTTTGGTCAAAATTGCCAAAATTACCTCCTAGAGAAATTTGGAAAGATTCTAGATAAGGTTCCTCCAACTAACAGACTACCCAGTTTAGTAAGTGCGCATTCCTACCTTATCCAGAGTTTCCATCTTTTTCTTTAGTTTTAAGGAAAAGGGTAAAGCTAGTTTTAAGGTAGACTTCCTTGGCTTTGTCACAACTCACCCTCCTTATTTTAATCACCTAAACGAATGATAAATTACACTTTCCTTCACTTATAATATGTACCAACTCATTCATAAAATTCATTACTGGTTAGGAAAGTGCTTTATGCACCCATGGGGGGTTTCGACTAGTTTAGTAAGCCTGCTTTTGTACTGATTTGAATAACATATTTATGCATCTTAATCCTTTTATTATATACATGGTTGAGAAGCCTATATATATTTAAGGATGGTGGGTTTAAATTAATATAAAACTAGTTTATGTTATTCAACATAATCAATCTCCTTTTGAGTGTTTCTTGCATAGTTTTCAAGCAATTTTGTGAGTTCAATTGGATCTAAGTTTGGGATTAATTTCCACATGGTATAATATCCTTGGTATCTCTATTGTTCTCCTCTTCTAATTTATTTTTTAAGGCTCAACATCACATAATGGGAGTTCATTCTGTTTGTTCAAGGGCACAGTTGTTGAAGAATGGATCAATCTCACCAAATCATCTTGACTCCATTCAACTACTTCGAATGGAAGGAACATATAGAGATTTTGATGAGGAGTAAATTCCTCTATAGAGTGACCATGGAAACTAAATCCGAGTCTAGTATAGCAACAAATAATATCAAATGGCATATTAGGAGAGATGAGGCATATGGTATTTTATACCTCAACATTTCTAGAGACCTTCTATTTCATCTTCATGGATTGTTATCTCCAAATGAAGTACTAGAGAAGATTCAAAATTTATTTGGTTATATAAGTAAGATGAGGGGTCATTAACTGGAGAGAAAGCTAATTTCAATGAGTTGAAGCAGCTTCAAATCCTTGCAAGTCTACTTCTCCAAATTAAATTCATTGGTTTTGCAACTAAAACAATGTGGTATTGATTAAGAAGATGAACAAGTAGTCTTGGCCATCCTTTCGAAGCTTGGACCTGACTACTTAGTATTTTTTTCGACCTTATATGCCACCAAGTTGACAACTTGAAACTGGAATATTCCTTCACTGGAAGATTTCATGGAATCCTTGACTTAGAAGCAAGAAAAATTGGTCATGATGGGAACCATCAAACCTTCCAAAGATAAATATTTGGTTCCTAGAGATATTCCAAGGTTGATTCCAAAGGTAAGAATAAGGATAAGAAGCATCGATATAAAAAAGGAGACAAGTCCAACTCTCATGAAGAGTCCTCAAAATACATGAAGAATAACTTTCATAAGAAGAAATGTAAAGGTGAAGGAAGCAAGTGCACATACTATGGTAAGGTATTTTATCCTAAGATATCTTCTATGAAGAAGCATATCGATATGCTGACTCAACTCATGGAGAAGAAAAACATCTCCCTTCCTAATGGCACAAAGAAGAAGTAAGGAGGATCCAGTTTCAAAGACAAGGAGAGAGTTCATGACCTAGTTGCAAGAGCTATAGAATCTCCTTCCTTTATCATTGATTTTGGAGCTTCTATGCACATGGTTTCAACAAACAAGTTCTTCTGCTCTCTTGATGATTCAAAAGGTACAAATATTTTGCTAGGAGACAACTTAGAAACTTAAAGCAAGGGTAAACGTAACATTGATTTTGACCATGCTTTCTTCAATAATGTCTTGTATGTCTGAGATATTGTTGTTAATCTCTTGTCAGCCTACCAGATGACCCACGATCAATCTTCTAAAAAGATTGTTTCTCTCTCCCAATGATGTTGAAATCTATGATATTTCACATGGTAGAGTCATTGCTAAAGGTTTTGTGGATCATAGTTCGAAAGTATACATGTTCTCACACTTCATTCCTTTCTCTAACCCGAAATGACCCCAATAATCTTTGGCATGAGAGGTTTGGTCATTTAAATTACAAATATATTTCATATTTGTGTGAAAAAGACATCGTTTCAGTGTTGCCGAAGATAAATTTTTCCAAAGGATTCTGCCAGGGTTACATTCTAGGAAAACATGTAGAGCTTAAGCATGAGAGAGTTATTCATGAGTGAACCTCAACACCTCTTGAGCTCATCCAAAGTGACATTGCTGGTCCTTTCCCTCATATGTACACCAGTAAATCCAAGTATATGTTAGTCTTATAGATGACTTTTCCAGGGACTGTTGGGTTTACTTCCTTAAACTCAAGTCTGATGTTTATGACCTCTTCAACGTTTATAAATCCTTGGTTGAGAACCAGTTGTTATATTTTTATCATTTAAGAAATATGATATAGGATATTATCTAAGAGAATAACATGCACATCAAAAATCACAAGAGACAAGAGACACAAAGAATTTTCCTCGGGGAAACCATAAAGGAGAAAACCCCGCAACTTCCTCAGAGATAGAATGAGCACCAATGGCAGCAATAAGACCCGAAGACAGAAAAGGTGATCTCCAAGAGTTGTTCTCTCTCTCTCTCACTTGAGAGAGCTTCTTATTTCTCACTCATGCACCCCAGTGAGTGAGTGTGTGTAATAAATAGAGAGGCTCAATCTCTATTTATATTCTTTCGTTCACTTAATGTCCACTCCAACAAGTTAGAATCACTTAACAATTACTTACCAGGGCCAAATTCTCTAGGAGAGTATAATAAACCTAGTGCCCCACAACTATGGGGAATTTTCCCTCCGATCAACAAGGAGGGTTAACCTTAACTCAATTGTGGGGACTATTTCCCCGACTTACAATGGAGGGTTAACCTCAATGACTTCACATAACTTGTTTACATTAAAAATACTTCCGGATAGGAACATCAGGGTACAATACATAAGATATACAAATGAATACATTTTGAAGTTACAAATACACCAACACTCCCTCTTAACTAGGAAGGTATTCTCTCGATACAATTTATCAGCACAAGTCTTCTTCTCTATATCATCTGGATCATCATCAAGTCATATTCATATTCAAGTCATATTCATATTCAAGTCATCTTCATCAAGTCTAGATCATCCTTGGATCATCATCAAGTCTGGATCATTACTTGATCTGGAGCATCATGGGATCATCATCAAGTCTGGATCATCACTTGATCTAGAGCATCACTGGATCATCATCAATTTTGGATCATCACTTGATTTGGATCATCACTATATAATCATCAAGTTTGGTTCATCACTTGATATGGATCATCACTGCATCATCATTAAGTCTGGATCATCATTGCTGGATCATCACTAGTGCTCTCTCTCAATTCTACTCATCATAGGAAGTTATATAGAGCCAACCCTTTTTAATGATGAATGTAGTCCTCTACAGAGCCAACCCTTTTTCATGTTGGATGTATCATCACAGAGCCAACCCTTTTTCATGCTAGATGTGTCATCACAAAGCCAATCCTTTTTCATGCTGGATGTGGCACCAACACAGAGCCAATACTTTTTCATACTAGATGTGTCATCACAGAGCTAGTCCTTTTTCATACTGGACATGGAATCTACACAGAGCCAGAACTTATTCATACTGGATGTGTCATCACAGAGCTATTCATTCTACATACTCGATGTGGCATCACAGAGCCAGTCATTTTTCATTCTCGATGTGGCATCTACATATAGACAGTCCTTTTCCATATTGGATGTGTCATCACTAATGCATTCCTTTTTCATAATATATGTGGCATCACAGAGCTGGTCCTTTTTCATATTGAAAGTGGCATCTACATAGAGAAAGTCCTTTTTCATACTGGATGTGTCATCACAGAGCCAATCCTTTTTCATATTGAATTTTGCATCATAGAGCCAGTCCTTTTTCATACTGGATGTGGCATCATCACATCTATCTGACCATGGAAGGAACCAATCTTGTCATCATGTCAGAAAGACACAACTCTTACATCTGACCATGGAAAGAACCAATTCTATCACCATGTCATAAGGGCACAACACTTACATCTCACCATGGGAGGAACCAATCCTACCACCATGTCAGAAGGGCTCACAGACTCATCACTTCCTCTTGGAAGGAACATCAATCTGGAGAACACCAAGCTTCTCCCTAAAGTACTCAAACTTCACTCTAGCCATTTCTAGTGTAGAATCACATCAGGGATGATTACATCCAAGGATAACCTATGAGATTCACCTAGACCTATTACATCCGAGAACAACCTTCAGGACCGTTTATGTCTGAGCCACCTACGAGCTTCGCTAGGATTTTATGCTCAGACAAGCTGTCTCATCGGCTATGCTATAACTCCCTTTTTCAAGCGATATGGATCTGGATCACATATAGGAGCTTCACTTCTCCTCTCTGATCTCATATTGAAGAAGCATCCCAAAGTTCTCTTCTTATCAATTGAAATGCCTTCCCAATCCGAATCCACCTAACCCTTGAGTTTAATCTTCGTATTCGTATCATAGTTGAACCCATACTCAACTGTACCCTTTAGGTACCTCACTGCATGCTTTGCAACCATCCGGTGAACATGTCTCAATGTGTTCATAGCAAAGCAAATATCAGGTCTCATATCCATCAGGTACATCAAGTAACAAATCATCTGGTGATACATCGTGGAATCAACCGTATCTGATGAAGCAACACTCAATAGCTTCAATTTTGATGCCATAGGTGTGGTCATGGCCTTGCATTCCATCATCCTAAAACTCTTCAGGATCTCTACTACATACTTCCCTTGTCCCAGGGAGATTCCATTGGCATTCTGCCACACCTCCATGCTTATAAAGTAGTGCATCATTGCCACGTTCTTCATATTGAACTCGACCGCAAGCCTCCTTCTTGCATCTCTAACAGGTTCCTCTTTTCCTATCAGGAACAAGTCATCGACATATAACAGGAGCATCACTGGTCTTCCACCTTCATCCTTGAAGCAAAGGTAAAGCTTAGATTCATCAATAATCTATCCATCTTATCGTACCATGTCGAACCTCAGGATCTTTTGCAATCACTCTCTTTGAAGCGGAGCATTATTCTCCCTCTGCCTTTCATACTCTATCTATCCTGTACTCAAGTGACAAGTAGCTTCCTCTGCTAATATTATTTTATGTATCCATCTAGGGTCACTGGATACCAAGATCCTCTACCTTGAAAACGTTCTTGTCTCACCCATTTGTGAGCTTGTCATCCTCTATAGTTAGAAACATTTGATAAGGTATGTTAATAATGAAAAATTCTTTTGCATTAAGATACAATCATGCAACTATTTTATCCAATACAACATTCATCCATATCTTACAGAAACTTTCTAGATTCCTTCCATCTCTACCAGGACAACATTGAGATTGTGCACTAATCGAATATGTCAGAAAAGAGGTTTCATTGTAGATAAGTAGCAATGGAGAGTTGTATAGCACCATGGGATACTTACCCATTACATGCATATTAGTATTATACTATCTTTAATTCAAACACTCTATCATGAATAAGACACCAACTAAATATAAACAAATGCATAACAAAATGATATCATGAAATGACAATTGAATACTTATCTTTATTTTTTTCGTGGGTAGACTCCTTCTTGATCATTCAGCTTCATCATCTTCTTCATTCATCATTTCTTATCCAAATGATAAGATGCATAAGATGTTCTTCAAGAGTTGAGTCCTTCGTGTTCCTCATCGCTTGAGAGATCTTCTTTGGATGGTGAGAGCTTGATATTTAGTTTCTCCCATCTTCTCTTTTCTTATTATGATTCGAGCTTCATCTTGTGTTTACTCTTTCCAGAGTTTGTTGAAAGTAATCACTTCCTTCTGGAACAAATTCCTTGAATGAATGAATCCCATGATCCTAGGAGGTAATTCAAGGTGGTTACCACAACTTCTACATTCTCCACTTCTTCTTCTACGGCTTCAAGTTGTTCTTTGATTTGAGAGACCCTTGTAAAGTATGACTGCATGGTCTATGCATTTTGGATCTTCACATTCTTCAACTATTTTCTCAAAGTCATCTTCTGATTTATGTTCTTCCCTTCAAATAGCTTGGTCAAGGAATCAAACATATCTTTCAGTGTCTTTAGGGAAGACACTTGTGGTATAAGGTGATCCATGATTGAATCGGCAATGATCTTCTTGTCCTTGACCAAGTTCTTCTTGTGTAAGGATTTTAGCCTCATCTCCCTCTAGAACTGGAACCTTTCCACTTATGTAGTTGTCCAATTTTATTCTCTTCAAGAACTAGTGAGATCCAATACTTCCATTCTTGGAAGTTGTCAGCTGCACCAAGCTTTTCATCAAGATGGTGTGATTAGTCATTTTGAAATGAGAACCTCAACTGTAAATAGTAAAAGATTAGATCGTACCCATTTGAGGTGTCTATCATGGTTCCAGAGCTGGCTGATTTAGGAATTGTCAGAGAAACCCTGATTTTAAAAACTTGGAATCTTTTAGATCTTATTGGATAGAAATATAGACCTCTTCAAGGTGATCTGTCCAATGTACTCCTTTTTTGAAAACAATGGAGGGAAGCTCCTGGAATAAGAAGCGCTATTTTTCCTATTTCTTATGCAGAAATGCCTGATACTGTTTCTGCGGTATCTATGAAATTAATGCTCCTCTATGTCTTAAATTTCATACTGATGTAAAATATTCTGTCCTATTTCCAAAAATAGAGGTTCTATGAGAATTGGTTTCACCAATTGGGACTTACAAGTGTTTTCCCAAGGTGACTTATTTCAGGACTCTTCAACATAAAGAACTTGTACAGACTTCCACGTGTCATTGTTTCACCTTTGAGGTCTGAAATGTTTACCACTAAGATTAAAGTCCGTGCCCTATCTAGAACAGCTTGCAAAATTTCATTTGGATCTTTGTATCTCGATATATTTCAATTCTCCTTGGGTGTCATGTTTAGGGATGAATCCTGGAAGAGGCTAGAACCCTGATTTGGAGGAAACATATATCCCAAAATATAGCGAATATGAGGATGAAAGTTTTACACAGGGGACATCAGAATTTTATCTTCGGTTTATGAAAGTTTCGGCCTTGAAGACATCTTCAATCCCTAGATATAACGAATGTACCAAAACTACCCGTTCTCGTATTTTAGGGTTTTTCAGGTCCGGGGTCAAACTAAGGTTTGAATTTCCTGGAGTTTCACCCAACCAAAACTCTCGACCCAGGTCTCTAAAATTCAATTTTGATGAGGAGAGTAATCCTACGATGGGATCACCCAAAAATTCCTCTTCTGTAAAAAGCTCTAATTTTCCGCAGAAAAAACTGAAAATGCCCGAAATCAAATTATGCTTCGACAGAAAGATGATCCCTTCAATGGAGAGTCATCCTAGCCTTCTTTTGCTTATGTATTTTGGAGAGAGACCCAAAAGGTAAGAAGCCCTAGATTTTTGAGTTACATAGTGTCTTATTCTCAGGTTAGCTCTGATACCATGTTAGATTTTTATTTTAAGCAATATGATCTAGGATCTTATCTGAGAGAATAACATGCACACAAAAAAATCACAAGAGACAAGAGACACAAAGAATTTTCCTCATGGAAACCATAAAATATAAAACCCCGCAACTTCCTCAGAGATAGAATGAGCATCAATGGCGGCAATAAATCCCAAAGACAGAAAAGATGAGCTCCAACAGTTGTTCTCTCTCTCTCTCACTTGAGAGAGCTTCTCCTCTCTCACTCATGCGCCCCAGTGAGTGAGTGTGTGTAATAAATAGAGAGACTCACTCTCTATTTATATTCTTTCATTCACTTAATGTCCACTCCAACAAGTTTTCCTCACTAACCAATTACCTACCAGGGCCGACTTCTCTAGGAGAGTCTAATAACCCTAGTGCCCCACAGCTGTGGGGACTTTTCCCTTTGATCAACAAGGAGGGTTAACCTTAAATAAATTATGGGGACTATTGGCATGAATTATAATGGAGGTTTAACCTCAATGAATTTACATGACTTGTTTACATTACAAATACTTCCCAATAGGAACATCGGGGTACAATATATAAGATATACAAATGAATACATTGTGAAGTTACAAATACATCAAAACCAGTATGGGAGGAAACTCAAGATCCTCATATATGATAATGGTGGTGAATAGGTCAATTCCAAGTTCATTAAATATTGTGAATATGCAGGTATCCATATGCAACATTCTATTCCCTACACACCTCAATAGAATGTCATTGATGAGAGGAAGAATAGAGCCCTCAAGGAGATGTATACTTGTATGACAAAATCTAATAATTTGAAACCAAATTTTTGGGATGAAGTGATAAAATATGCATCCTACATACAACACAGGGTGCCTCATAAGAAAATTGATGGAGTTACACCTTTCAAATCTTGGAGTGGACACAAGCCTCATGTGTCTAATTTTAGGATTTTTGGCTCAAAAGCATGGGCTAGAATTCCATTAGCCAAAAACAGGGCTTTGGAACCCCAAAGTCAAGAGTGCCTATTTGATGTCTATTCTTAATATTCCAAAGGGTATAATATGATAAACATGAGCACTCAAAATTCCTTCATTGAAAGGAGTGTTCAGTTAGAAGAAGAGCCTATGCAAGCAACAAAAATTGGAGAGTCTTCTTCACCACCTCCACCTTCGATTGTAAGTGAAGAGACTAATGAAATTTATGATTCAGATATTTCTTATAATGATGATTTAATTTCAGATCCTAACAGACTCACAAGGCCAAAGTGGGAAGCGAAGACCATTCAAACATCTGGGGAACTAGCTGGGAATCATAGTGATTCTAGGAGGACTAGATCTCAATTCGAGAGTGCTCTTTCTATAAAGGACCCTTTATTTCATGATTAGTATTTTCTAATGATTGAATCTGCTCCACATACATATGAAGAATCATATGAATTCCCAATATGAAAAAAAACCATGAAGGAGGAATTCCATTTGATCCAAAAGAATGACACATGGCAACTAATCATTTCCCCCCCCAGGGAGAAAGCTAGTCAAATGTAAGTAGGTGTTAAAAACTAAATTTTATACTAATGGATCTAATATTAAGCATAAGTAAATTTTAGTGACTAAGTTATTCTCCCAAGTCCAATGCATTTACTACAATGATACCTTTGTACTGGTTACAAAGATGGACTCCATAAGACTAGTTTTGGCCATTGTAGCTTACAAGCAGTGGGAGGTACATCACATGGATGTGAAGAGTGTATTTATACATAGAGATATGAAAGAATAAATATATATGTAGAAGCCATAATTTTTTGTGACTAATCCATATTTTTTGTTGAGGTTGAAGAAATCACTGTATGGGCTAAAACAAGCTCCCAGAGCTTGGTATGCCAAGATTGTTGGATTTTTTCTATCACTGAACTACTATAGATGCAAGTCCGATCCAAATGTATATTTGAATTTGATTCATGGTTATTAAATCATTTTTGTATTATATGTGGATGGAATTCTTATCATAGTAGTTTCCAAGAAATAAATTTCCTCTTTAAAGAGTGCAATGAACCATGCCTTTTATATGAGTTATTTGGGATTGTTAAGCCAATTTTTGGGGCTTGAAATTTCTCAATCAGATATTAGAATCAAGGTACATCAGTCCACGTATGATTCATATTTGTTGAACAAGTTATAAATCAAGGGTTTCAATACAATAAAGACTCCTTTCCTTTGAGGAGTTAAGCTTGAAGAAGTGTAGTCAACTCCATTGGTAAACAACACTCTGTATAGGAAACTAATTGGTTGTCTTCTATATTTGAATCATACTCCACATGACATATCTTATGTAGTGAGTGTGTATTCCACACACATGGATCATAATCATGAAATCCATTGGAGTGAAACAAAGAGAATCCTAAAATTTGTACAAGGAACACAAACCCATGGGATTCACTATGTTCCACAATCTAGCCTAGAGTTAGTTGGTTTTATTGACTCTGATTGGGTAGGTGAAAAATGATAGAAAATCGACTTGTGGATATGTTTTTATGCTTTCATATGGAAAAATCAGCTGGTCATGTAGGAATCAAAGTGCAATTTCACTTTCATCTACAGAGGAATAATACAGAGGAGTCGTGAATGCAACTAGTCAATGTTTGTGGTTGCGAGGTATACTTAGACAGTTTGGGATCGCCTTTGAGGCTTCTAAAATAATCTATTGTGAAAACCAAAGTACCATCCAAATATCAACTGATCTAGTAGTGAGGCAGCGAACGAAACACACGGAGATCCATATGCACTACATTAGACGACTTGTGCATGTTGGGCTCATTGCTCTGCTCTATTGTGCATCATCTGAGAAAGTGGAAGACATCTTCGCCAAGGTGTTTTCTAAGAATAATTTTAGAAAGAAAAAATCACTATTGGGGATATCAGATCATGTGGTGAATACTGATTGAAGACATGGTTTCTTACAATTTTGTTCATGTCCATGTTTAAGGGAGGATTTTCCCCTTTGTGATTTTTCCTCTTTCTTTGTTTTGTATGGACAAGCAGTATGTAAAGGATGACTAAGCCTTGTTTCTAGGCCCTATATCTATGATATTTTTATAATATTGTACATAAAGTTAGGATTAAGAGGGAGTTTTGGAATAATAAAAAACCATTCCAATACTTAGGATAAAATAATTAATCTTTTTTATTAATTTTCTAGGTCCTACACTAGCTAGTTTGCATCCACTTGCATTTCTATGGTAAGACTTGCCAAAAATACCCCTTGGAGAAATTTGGAAATATTTTGGATAAAATTCTTCCAACTAAGAGATTCCCAGTTTAGTAAGTGCGTATTCCTTCATTATCTAGAGTTCCCAACATTTTTTGCAGTTTTAAGGCAAAAGGTAAAGCTAGTTTTAAGGTAGACTGTCGTGTTTTTGTCACAGATCACCCTCCTTATTTTCCTCACCTAAAAGCATGATAAATTCCACTTTCCTTCACTTATCAGTTGTACCAACTCATTTAGAAAATTCATTAGTACCTTGACTGTTATAGCCCAAAATGACACATCTCTGCCTGTGACCACTTTCCCATGATTTCGTCGCATGTCGGCACTTCATGAAAGTCACTGAAAAAAAATATATCTTGGACGACCCATATCTTGAGTTCTGTAACTCCGTTTGGCCTTCTTTCTACGCCATTGGAAAGGTATTTAAGTTGGCTAAAATTTTCTAGAAGACACCAAAGTTTGACAATGCCCACAAATACCCTAAAAATTCATTTTTTTTCCATTCTCGTTTTTCCTTAAGCAAAACCCACGAATGTGCCTCTTAGCATTTAAACTTTAAAACATGAGTTAATTGGAGATTAGTTAATTCATTTAACTTAATTTCCTTAACTGCTGTAACTTCTCCAACCTTCAAAACTACCTTATTTCACCCATATAAATAGAGGTAGGGAGGTCCATGAAAGGGGACTTGAATTTATGCATTGTTATGCTGGAGGAATCGGGACTCTCTTTGCCCACACCTTTGCCCTAGAGGTCTTCCCCTTGTGTTGCAGATCTTGGACGCTGAGTTCTTTGGAGAAGAGAAGCAGTAGAACCAGATCAAGGTTTCGTGAGGTGCCAAACTTGAAGAGAAGGTATATTTGTACTTGTTTTCAAGATTAATAAAGATGTGATGTCCTTCTTCTTCCCAAATCATTGTTCAATGTGTGATTGAATCTCTATTTATGATCATATGATGATGTTATTCAGATTATTATTTCATATTTATTTGATTATCATTTCTTTATATGTGGTCATAATGGTTTGAGGAAGGTATAACTTGTTTTGCAGGTCTCTTGGAGCGAGAGGAGCAAGAAGAGGATTGAAGAGAAAGCTTGGACCAGCCTTCAGTTATCCAGGTGTGGACCTTTCTCATTTCTGATATGGCTTATATATTCTTGCTGAAAATTGTGCATCTCTCTTTCAACCCCAGTACGTTGATGGCCTCTTAAACCCTAGCCATAGGACACTTTCCTTTACAACAGAACTGGCAACTCCGCTGGGGATAGCCTTGTCTGTTTGGGGTTTCTCTTGATTTCTTTCAGTTTTTTGCATTGTTTTAGGTCCTTCTTGCCACTTAGGAACACTTTATAATTCTGATAGCACACTTCCTCTGCCTTCCTAAGGCAGCTTTTGACCTTTTTTGGGAGTTTTTCCACCCATACCCGTGTGCCCCTAAAACAGTGTTTTTTCTCATTTTTTGTGGTTTTTCTTCTGTTTGTGGGCTGATTGGGTAGGTCTTTTAGGGTCCTCTGTGGGTGCATGAATCTAGGGAGTTAGTGTCATCCTCTTTGGTTGTTCTTTATCTATGTAGTAAGCCTTTTATTGCATTAGGGTTTGTCCTTTGCTTTTTCCCCCATCTCCTTTGCTTGGTTTGATTTTTGGCCTATGTTTTTGGTCAGCCTCTGGTAGT
>LPNX011161552.1:22057-47153 GCA_001517045.1 Pseudotsuga menziesii
AGTCATTTTGCTTTCATTCCTTGAGTCAAAACACCGCACCAGTTTCATGCCATTTACCCTCTGAGTAAAAAATCCCATAAAATAAATGACATAATTTTAAAATTTATTAGTAAATTTTATTTTATAGGGTCATACACCTACTAGCTTAGGATAGACTTGTGGGTTAGGGTGTTTCAACTCCCCACAAGTGTTAAAATTTCAGACGTAGTTGGCCTATCACTAGGTAAATCCTTGATTCTACCACTGTATCTGGGAAGCTCCTCTCAAACGGGAGTTAAGCACGAGGCCGCGTGGAGGCTTGGACAGAGGGGATAACCCCCCGAATCCTTGTCAAAACGTAACCCAGGACTTTTGCGCATCTGGGGATTCTGTCTAGGTAGAATTTCGGGCTCAGCTACCCTGCCCATGCGTACGAGTTCGGCTTGCGAATGTTCCCCCAGACAGTAGGTATTATCAAGGTAGCCTTTAGTCTCTTGTCTTTTAGGGCTCATACACAGGTAAACCGGAAGGTTATTTCTGGTTCACCTCGGACGGACTTGGAAGGTAACCCTTGTGGAAAGTGCAGGAGGGTGGTGGGTGATTCCTCCGCTTGTGCCTGAGAACCCCTCAAGGACGCCAAGTAACTGTTCATCAGCCTTCTTCTGGAAGGTATATATTTATAGCCTGTTTAGATTGCTTGAGAATCTAGGATCTTTTAGTGAGTGCTGTGTGGTTTGTCTGTGCTTAGTGGGCCTTTAGGTGTCTGATTTGTAATTTTGGTTGATCATCAACCTCAGACTTTGTCTCTTGTTTTGAATCTATGGCTAACACCCCTTTGAACACCAACCAAGAGATCCCTTCAATGGGAACTCCTTGTCATATTCCTCTCACAGGGAATGTTGGTGTTCCCTTGATGGCCACCTTGAATCTTCCGGGATTCACCCTAGGGCTACCGGTGTGGTTGTTTTCCACTCCAACTGTCCTGAATGCTCCTGATGCTTCTCAACTAAGCACCTTATATCAAGGGCATCAAAACACTGTCTCCCCTTCACCTGTAGTTAGTTCTCCTCCTCCTTCTACCTCATGCGGTGAAAGTACTGATACTAGTAACCGGCAGTCTAAAAGGAGTAAAAGAAGGAGGAATAGGAAGAAAGCACATAAGCAAAGGGGCACTTGTTCAACCTCTGCAAGTCAAGTTGAACCTCACCACCAAGCCTTGGTTGTTCAGGCTGGGGGCACCCATCCAACCTCTGCAGGTCAGGTTGGATCTAGTCACTCAACCTCTGGTGTTCACGTTGAGTGCACCCGTTCGACCTCTGGTTTTCAAGTTGAACCATCCTATCCAACCTCTGTTGTTCATGTTGGAGCTATCCATCCAGCCTCTGGTGATCAAGCTGGTGGGATCCTTCCAACCTTTCCAGGTCATGTCAGATCCTGTCACTCAACCTCTGGTGTTCAAGCTAAGTGCATTCGTTCAACCGCTGGTTTTCAAGTTGAACCTTCCCTTCCAACCTCTGTTGTTCAAGTTGGATCCATCCATCCAGCCTCTGGTGTTCACGCTGGTGGGATCCTTCCAACCTTTCCAGGTCATGTGGGATCCTGTCACTTAGCCTCTGGTGTTCACGTTGAGTGCACTCATTCAACCTCTGGTGTTCAAGTTGAACCTCCCCATCCAATCTCTGTGGCTATGATCGATTGTTGAGCATGGATCCACCTTGTTCATTTGTGGCCATGGCTCCTTTAGATTTGATATGGCGCCTTTTTGCATATTGAGCGACCATGATAGTTTCATCAGTTATACATATGTTGGATCCGCCTTGTATCTTTATGGCGATGTTTTGTATATGGACGTGTATGTCCCAGAGATCAATTTTTCTGACATTTATCTCTCTTACATGTACCTTCACTCAAGCCTTTTGATCTTGGTTTCTCTGCTCTCTCCATACTCAGCTGTTTCCTTTATAATGTATTTCAGCTATCGTCTTCCCCTCTAACCTCACACATTAGGGGGCATCTGTTATAGCCCAAAATGACACATCTCTACCTGTGACCACTTTCCCATGATTTCGTCGCATGTCGGCACTTCATGAAAGTCACTGAAAAAATATCTATCTTGGAGGACCCATATCTTGAGTTATGTAACTCTGTTTGGCCTTCTTTCTATGCCATTGGAAAGGTATTTAAGTTGGCTAAAACTTTCTAGAAGACACCAAAGTCTGACAATGCCCACAAATACCCTAAAAATGCATTTTTTTTCCATTCTCGTTTTTCCTTAAGCAAAACCCACGAATGTACCTCTTAGCATTTAAACTTTAAAACATGAGTTAATTGGAGATTAGTTAAGTCATTTAACTTAATTTCCTTAACTGCTGTAACTTCTCCAACCTTCAAAACTACCTTATTTCACCCATATAAATAGAGGTAGGGAGGTTCATGAAAGGGGACTTGAATTTATGCATTGTTATGCTGGAGGAATCGGGACTCTCTTTGCCCACACCTTTGCCCTGGAGGTCTTCCCCTTGTGTTGCAGAGCTTGGAAGCTGAGTTTTTTGGAGAAGAGAAGCAGCAGAACCGGATCAAGGTTTCGTGAGGTGCCAAACTTGAAGAGAAGGTATATTTGTACTTGTTTTCAAGATTAATAAAGATGTGATGTCCTTCTTCTTCCCAAATCATTGTTCAATGTGTGATTGAATCTCTGTTTATGATCATATGATGATGTTATTCAGATTATTATTTCAGATTTATTTGATTATCATTTCTTTATATGTGGTCATAATGGTTTGAGGAAGGTATAACTTGTTTTGCAGGTCTCTTGGAGTGAGAGGAGAAAGAAGAGGATTGAAGAGAAAGCTTGGACCAGCCTTCAGTTATCCAGGTGTGGACCTTTCTCATTTCTGATATGGCTTATATATGCTTGCTGAACATTGTGCATCTCTCTTTCAACCCTAGTACGTTGATGGCCTCTTAAACCCTAGCCATAGGACGCTTTCCTTTACAACATTGACTAGTTTGGAAAGTATTAAACTTGCACAGTGATCTAGGGACAAAACACAATTTCATCAATAGATTAATGACAGTAATTCATGGAAATGGTGAAAAGAGCTACAGAATGAGTAGCCGCACTGTATATTCACACAAAGAATGAGAAATTACAATACAATGATCATGCTGCAAGCATGAATGACAAAGCAAATCAAATTCCCAAGGAGGTCATTTGAATTGAATAAGTGAGTCTAGCTTAACTGAATGTAAGCCATAGTCAACACTCAAGTTAACCACTGATCAAAACCGAAATTGACTCAATTGAGCCCTAACTGAAGTTAGAGTGTAATAAATGACTGAGTCTCAACTGAAATAGATCAGATACATGTCACAGCAAGCCAACCATCAAGTGGTAGCGCTTCAATGACTCCAATGAACCCCGCTGAGGTTAACTGAAGTGTAACTGAACATTCGAAGTGGTTGGAGGCGCCCCTGTTGACTCCATTTCATTAAATAGTCATTAAATAATCAATTTAAAGAAGGGAGGCACCTTCACTACTCTGTTTAACTGATTGTAACCATCAGTTAGCAATTAGGTGCATTAATATCACTTAGATCACCCCTGGAGTGCTCCAGTAGGCTCCCCAAATGTAGGAGAAGGCTAAGTTAGCCTCCTTGATTGAAGGTAGGCGTGGATTTTATCTAGCTATGACATTTAATGCTCCACTAATGTTAATTAAGCCAATAACACTAAGGATAGTGGTTTAACTAGGCCAAATTGACCAAAATGAGTGTGTAAGGTGGTCAATGTCTCTAACAACCCCCCTTAAGATATACTCAAGAGGAGTTAGAAAACATAAATGCATAAAAATTCTAGGGCCATGACAACTAAGGCCATAGGTCACCCTATACAATGCTGAAACTAAAACAATGCTCAAAAACAAACTAAGTGAGGAAAAGAGGGAAAATGAAGTGGGAAAAAACCCCCCTCAAGCTGAACACTGAAAGTAGTCTGAATCACCATGATGAATGCACCCCCAATAGTGAATGGAGGTAAGTGAACTTATTTTCTAAAAATCTCTTGGTGAAGATGTCTACAATCTTCTCATCAGTCGGGCAGTATTGTAGAATGATGGTCTTGTCATGCACTAGCTCCCTGATATAGTGCATGTGGATCTCTACATGCTTGGTCCTCTGCCTAGTAACTGGATCTGTGGATATATTAATAGCATTTTGATTGTCACAAAAGAGGACAGCGGGAAAAGTAGTACCAATATCAAACTTTGAAATAATGCCTTGCAACCAAACTGCTTAGATGCAAGCATTCACTGCTCCTTGATATTCGACCTCTGCTGAAGATAGTGCTATGGAAACCTGCTTTTTGCTAGACCAGCAAATGGGACCACCACCAAACATGAATACATATCTAAAAGTATACTTTTGATCAATAGAATCACCCTCCCAATTGGAATCTGCGTATCCAACCAACTCTAGCTCGGAGTCTACAGCATAGTGGATGCCGCAAGTCCTGGTTCCCTGAATATACTGGAGGATCCTCTTGGCTGCTTTCCAATGAAGATCATGAGGCTGCTGCATGTATCTTGATACGGAATTCACAGCATAATAGATATCAGGTCGAGAATGTTTCAAGTACAACAAGCTACCAATCAGCTGTCGATAGATAGTGTAGTCCATGGGAGGTGTGCTTTTTCCTTCTTCAAGGATGATACCTGAAAGGAAAGGGAATGTTGCAAGCCTAGATTCATCCATGTTAAACTTGAATAATAGGTCTGAAATGTATTTGGACTGAGTGACCATAATCCCATCAGAAGTTTGCTCAATTTTGATCCCCAAAAATTGTTTTAGGAGCCCCAAATCACTCATTTCAAAGGCATTGTGGAGAGCAATTTTGATGGATGAAATGGATGCAACTGTGCTACCTGTGATCAGTAAGTCATCAACATATAAAAAAATAATGATAAAATGACTATCAAAATGCTGTAAATACACATTTGGATAATATCTACACCTTTGGAGGTTTTGCGAGAGAAGGAAGGCATCCATCTTGGAATACCACTCGGAGCCTGTTTTAACCCGTATAGTGACTTCTTTATCTTGTAAACCAAAGATGAATCAGTGATGTATCCCTAAGGAAACTTCATGTATATCTCCTCATGAATATCTCCATGTAGAAAGGCTGACTTAACATCCATATGATGCACTTCCCAGGGCTTAGATGCTAAAATTGCCAAAACTAGGCAGATGGAGTCCATTTTTGCAACCGGTGCAAAGGTCTCATGGTAGTCCACTCCTTGGACCTGAGAGAAACCTTTTTCCACCAGCCTTGCCTTATATTTCTAGGTTCTTCCATCAGCAGAAACCTTGGTCTGAAACACCCACTTGCATTGAACCAATTTCCTTCCCGGAGGAAGAGAAACTAGCTCCCAAGTAGTGCTTTTTTGAAGAGAATTCATCTCTTCATCCATGGCAACTTGCCATCTCGGATCCTTTCGAGAACGGTAGTAGGATTTTGGGTTTGAACTAATCATCAAATAGCAAGTTTCAGACATCAAATTATCAGGACAAGTGAGTGCAATACCTTCTCTTTGGAAATCAGATTGGGTTCTTCTTGGATCATCCGGATTTACAATGTTATCTCCTGCGAAGGAGAGTGTTTGTCGGGCCCATGTGGGAAGATGATTTTTCACTTTAGGTTCTAATTTAGCATCTAATTATTGCTGCGAACTGATATCAGAAATTAGAGGATCCAAATCAGGGTCATCACCCCCAATTTCATCATCCAAATATTCAATAGAATAGGAAGGAAATTCAACAGTTTTCTCCTTCACTAGTTCCACCTCTTGAAGAGGATCATCGAACTTGACAATTATCTCGATGATGATCTATTTTGTTTTCATATCCAGTAGTTTAAAACCTTTTCATTCATAAGGATACCCAGTAAATAGACATTCTATGCTTTGCGGTTGCAAAGCCCTTCTTTTATCAAGTGGAATCTGGGCCCATGAAGTGGACCTAAACACTCGTAGGTTCGACACATCCGACTTGTGTTTGAAGTATGCTTCGAAAGGGGTCTTCCCTTTCACGGATGAGTGTGGCACCCTGTTTTGAATGTATGCTGTAGCATGCATGGCTTCAGCCCCATAAATTTGGAGCAAGCTTCTTTGATTCCAACATACAGGTGGTCATCTCCTTGAGAGACTGATTCTTCCTTTCCACTACATCGTTTTGCTGGGGAGTGTATGGAATTGAATGTTGGACCTGAATACCACTTTGGGAGGATATGTGCATCAACTCATTACTGACATACTCCCCGCCATTATCAGATCTCAAGATCTTGATCTTAAGCCCAGAGGATTCTCGATCAAGGCCTTAAGTTTAGAAATTTTTTCACATACTTCATACTTCTTTTTGAGAAAGAAGACCCATGTGTACCTTGAAAAATAATCAATAAAACTTAGAAGATACCTTGATCCATTCATGGATGTCATAAGCATCGGACCGGTGATATCATAATGTATTAGCCCCAATATGCATGTAGCTCGGTTTGCCTTCCCCCGATCGAACTTGTGCTCAGGGTGTTTTCCAATCACACAGCCCTTGCAATTTCCATTGGTTGCCTTGATGACCGGGAGACCTTTAACCATAGAGTTTTTTTGTAATTGCTGCAAATATTTTAAATTTATATGGCCAAAACTTTCATGCCATAGCCTACTAACCTCATTTCCATGAGTTAGTAGAGCGATGGGATTTGCATCCAACACAAAGTGGGAGAACTCATAGGCTCTTGCATGATGGTTTGCAAGACCTTTAGCAATGAGTTTCCCGGATGCAAGCTCCATTATCTCAACATCATTTGCACTAAAAGAAACTCTCTTAAGCATTCCAGTATGTGTTATTTGATATACACTAATGAGATTTGATGCCAGAGACAGTACATAAAAAAAATTTGAAAAATAGGCATTCTCAAGATCAATCGTACCTTGTCCTTCTGAAATGATGGTGGAGTCATCTCCCATGTGGATGGGGATGGATTTGCTGGTCTCCAAGGATGAAAAGGAGTCTCTTTCAGCCATCATGTGGTTCAAAGCTCCAGAATCAATCAAGAGTGCTTTGGACATTGAAGTGCTTGCCATGAGGGCATGGCCTTTTTGATGCTGTGCTTCCCGATCTTACTGATCTCTCATCCGAAAGCTTCATGGAAGATTGATGTGATTTCTCTCAAGGAGAGAGGTTGCTTCATTAATCTTCTTCTTCATGTAGGCATGTTTAGGGTGGAAGCCCTTCCCACAGTATGAACACTTGATTTTTTCCTTTCCATGGTGCCCTTTTCCTTTGTTCTTCCTTGAGCCAGAAGACTCACCATGCTGCTGGTTTTCAATTCTAGGCTTAGGAGCATCAAATTTAGTTTTTGGGTTCTTCTGCTGCTTTCCTTTACCCTTCAGATCTTTGGGCCCTGAGACATGGAGGGATTGATCACGGGAGGATCTGATGATCCCCATATGGACAAGCTTATCATGTTTACTTGTGATGGACTCAATGAAGGCATTGAGTGTAGGCATCTTCCATCCAGAGGTTGTGAGCTTCCCCACACGGAATGTAGAAACAAAAACTGAATAATCAACTCCAAGTTTGGAGAGTATGGCGAGGATGAGCTGATCATCTGCCTTCTCAAATTTGCATTGCCTCAAGAGTAAGGCAATGTGCTTGAACTTAGTAAAAACATCATTCAAAGTCTCGAAATTGCAGGGCTGGAGAGACATTAATTCATTTTCGAGTTGGTAAACTCTCAAGTCATCTTGCTTTCCATATAGGGTTTCTAATTTGTCACATATTTCCTTTGGAGTCTTCAATCCTGAAATATGGAAAAGAATATCCCGGGAAAGTATTTCTTACCCTAAAGTATTGTATATGGATTGATGGTTTGTACTTTCTACTAAGATAAGACCCTAAATCAAAACATCATTTTTAGAACAATAATGTTATAATGCCAAGTGAGGAGAATAATGAAGTGATGGCTAAAAAGAGTGATATGTACATATTTTATTTAACCTTTAGATTGCGAATATACCATTTTCTTATTGTTATCTATAATTTTCTAATTAGACATTTTTATTTATTTGATGATTTTTAAATGAAAAGTTAACAACCATTTTCAACCATCACTTTAAAACAAAATTAAATTATTTTACAAGTTCTTCTTTATAAGAATTTTGTATATGATCAACTTCATCTACCTATATAGGGACATGGTTTTGAAGTACTTAGTGGGCTTGAAACCAGAGGTAACTTCATCAAGAACCCAATTTCCCATATATGCCTCAATCTCTTCATCCTTGATATAATCTTCTTAATCTTAACCTAGTTCCTCTTGAGAAATATTTTGTAGGATATTGAAAGTAATTTGTTGAGAGTAAGTGGCATTTCCTTCCATTGCTTTTAACTTGACTAGAACTTCATTTTACCCCTAACTATTTTATGCGTTGGTTAAAACCTGAGTTAAGTTTCCTTTGAGAAGGTGGAAGATGCATCTAATACAAAAGCAGTTAATGCAAAGCTACGCTCTTCATCAAAGAAAAAGTTTCTTAAAATGAATCCCACAAAACCTACCAATCGTGGTCTAAGGTAAAAAAAACCCAAAACAAATGAATATGTTAATACATAAAGAATTTAGTTGGAACAAATTGTAGAATTCACAAAGCGTTCCATTGGTAATGAGAGTGTTTACAAAACTTATGAGGAAAAGAAGTGGCCATATGCATAGATAGAACTAAAAAAAAGTTGAGAAATGGATCAAAATAATACCCTGTCCCAAACTCCGAAAAAACAAATACTTATTGCATGAATTACAAAGTCCCATCTAATAATTGTTGTTCCTTCTTTCCATTACATCCACACCAAAAACCCACAAGCCATAAAAACAAATGATCACAAATCTCCAAAATAATTTTCGAGGTTTCTCTATTTGTTTTATTGATTTTAACTATTTATATTTATTATAATTTTAATTAAGTTAAACTATCAAATAATTAAAGACAGAATTTAATCGAATTTAATTATGTCTATAAGTATTTAGATATTATCTCAGATTTTGGACTCCCTTAACTGGAATAACAAAATTAACCCAAGTGTAACAAGTGTACAACAGATCTTGTTATACTTAAATACATCTTATTTATATTAAGATTTAAACAAGCTTCAATTAAAGAGCAGTTAAAGAAACACTAAACAATTTGTTTTTTGTTTTTTATCAGTTTCAGTATTTTTTTGTTTATTAAATAGTATTTGTTTTATGGTTATATTAACTCTAACAATTTGTAGAATCCTTATTCTATTTCATTAATAAATGTGTTTTATTATGATGTTGTCCTTCATAACCAACAATTCAAAGTTTATGTAATATTTGGTATATGTGTAATACTAATAGAGTCTATCAATCAAAGATTAAGTTTTGAAAACCAATTTTAAAAGATCCAATTTTAATTACTTATACACTATAAAATATATATTCAATTTGGCAGTTAGTAATTTACTCGAACATTATCAATTAATCCGGAATCCTTTTGTATGTAATGGTAAATACTTTTTTATTTTCTTATTAAATTTCTTATTAAATTAATTATTAATAAGTAAGAGTGGTCTCTCAAACTTGTCACATTCCAACTTGTTGATATTTTATATTTTATTTTTAAATAATAATTTTAATTATAAATATTAAATAAAAAAATTTAATAAATAATATTAAATATTTCATTAAAAATATTATATATATAAGAGAAGTCTACTTCATACTTTATTTTTTCCTTTTTTTTTAAGCATAGAATCTTATTAGTATGTTTATTCTTAGTACTCAAATTATGTAGTATGTATATATGTAGTACAAGTATTGATACGCCTAAGAATAGCATAATGCAGTCTGACCATTATCGGTTTCATTGGAACACGCAGTGGTTATATATCACTGGGTATATATGAGTGCATGCATTATACCAAAAGACACAATGCCCAATTCAGAATCAAATAAAATTATATATGTGCATGGAGTAGCTGTGGGTAATGCCAACGTTAACAGGCTTGAGGGCGAGCTGTTTCATTCGATTTCTAGAATGTACGAGGTAATCTATTCCCACCAACTAAGGCACTGCCGATGCCAACTGTTTTAGTGTTTGTGGCGTGCTGGAGTTGTTTCAGTCGATTTCAACAAAGCGGTCAAATTGAAAGATGGGGTTGTGCTTGTTAATCAAGCATGGCTGAAGGCTGTAGATAACAATGCCCTACAGTGCTTATTGCAGAAAAAAATTAGGACTGTAAGAGAATGTCAAGGGGCTGATTGGGCATTCACACCTATATACCAGCTACTATAATAGTCCAATAACTCGTATCAATAAATAGACCAATAAGGACTGTGCTGTAGATTGTGATTTTCACACGAACAAACAAGCAAATTAAAGAGTTGATTCTGTAGCATCTAATTGACACATGCACAAGAAGTTTCTTATGTCCAACGAATAGAGATTAAGGTCGAAACACTATAGCCGATGTGAAATAATGCATATCATAAATCTAAACTCAACAATGCATCTAGATGATAATTAGTTCAGATCAACAAACAAAATTTTCACAAAGCAAAGTATTCAATCACACAAGTTCAGATCAACAAACAAAATTTTTACAAAACAAAGTATTCAATCACACATCAAGATATAGAATTCTTATTAAAAAAACAAAACCCAATTAAGAAAACCAATATTTAGAATTTTTATCTAAAAAACCAAAACCCAATTAAGAAAACCAATATTTAGAATTTTTATCTAAAAAACCAAAACCCAATTAAGAAAACCAATATTTCTGGGGGATTTTCTTATTGCTCAGTGGATTATTGCAAAGAGTGCTGGCTATACACACTCAAATTAAATTTTGATCCATTATCTAAAGAGTAAAGGAAACTGTATAATAATTTCTCTAAAGAGCTGAGAGGATCAACCATTCTTCCAAGAGCTATCCAAAATTAACAGGGCAATCTCTCCAGTGGGCATGGGATGGGAAACCCAAGATTCACAGACCTTTGGCAGGACAAAGCTATCTCGGCTACATATAGTTCGCTAAATTAAATGACATTTTAAATTAATATTGCAACAGTTAATTTGTCCGAATGTATACACGCTCAAATTAGATTCTGATGCATTCTTGCTCATTAACCATATTTGCAAATTCTATAGACGAGAGCAATCTTAGGCTCAAGAATAGACGAGCTCAATAAGTTCTCTTCAAGCAGATTGCGTCTTTGCCTCCTCTTTTTCATCTACTGCACCCTTCTCTCTAAGCTTCTATTCTCCCTTGTTTGTTGACAGGCTTTCAAACAGAAAGGTCTTCTGTTATTGAACTACCCTAGACGGCCAACCATTAAGGTGATTGGTTTCACCTTATTCAGACTTTTTGGCCTTTTGTCTTTAAGCAAATGCTAATTTTGAAATTTGCCCAAATTTAATAAAGCAAATACTGATTTTCAAAATTTACCAAAGTTCATTTTATTTACAAAGTTTAGACGAAGAAATATTTAGGATCCATTTCAGATCAATAATCTTTCCATGAGAAGTTTATTCTCAATCTTTCATTGTTGCATTTACCTTCCGAAATTGGAAGCACTTAAGTAAATTGAACATAAATTCAGAGGGCATAATTAGCGAATTTCATAGTTTGTCCAGTCAACCAAACATTGTTGAATGTGATTTTTTCTCACTTTCTTTGCGTTGACTTATAGAAATATTAATGCCTGAAATTCTACTTTTCCAGTATAATAACTATACAAACTAACCAATTCTACTGCCTCAAATGAGGAAGAGGAAACCATTAACGGAGCGCCTTATATACTGGACAGACTTTCCCCGAGAGGGGAGCCTGTCCAATGCACACCGTCGGATGAGAAATCCGACGGTGTGCATTGGACAGGCTCCCCTCCCCAGGGAAAGTCTGTCCAGGATTGGCACCATTAACTGTGTAATTTGTTGTTCTCGAAAACCTTGGGATTGTCACAGTTCATCCCACTAATATCTCTTTTTGATCTCTGGACCCTGGTCCCTCCGTATCCATAAAAACACATTTATCCACTCTTCTTTGTAATCGGGACACTATTAACCCGAAGCACATCCTCTGTCTCATTGCTTGCTGAAACATTCCCCTAAGTAGTGAATGCACAATTTATATATATATATATATATATATACCATTTATATGGGAATTTCCACCTTCCAACTTACTCCTCTATCTCTATACATTCTGAAGAATTCACGTCTTCTATCTCTATGCTTGCTGAAGAATTCACCTGAGTAATAAACTCATCATTTGGTTTTTCAACGGCATATCATCAAACGTATTAGCCTTATTTTGAATAGCCTTTTTTCTCTTATGATTCTTTCTGCTCCATGGCTACCACCGTTACTTGCTATTATTAGATGCTTTCTGGCTTGAGAATTGAGTAGTAAAACTGGAAGAGTCAAACTTAGAACTATTTACAACATTCCACGCAGAGGAAACAGCGGACACTTTAGGTCTATCTTCATATTCACCAAATTGAGTATTTGCCATAACACCAGGGTTAGTAAAGAGAACCGCCATAACAGAGAAAGAAGTAGCGTGTTTATTGTTTGATATATTAAGGTTCAAACTCGTTGACATGCTTAAGGAGTTATACATGTTTTTTCCTGAAATATAGCAAATATACTCTTTATACCATCAGACAGGGAAGAAGGAGGTCACACTTTAGAGTTTCGAAAACATAAGTTTAACAAAGGATCTCATGCAGCAGCTTCATCCGTTGCCTACTTCTCCGATGAGCCAATCTTGTATTTCGTACCTTTGTTTTACTGACACTTCTCATCAATCCGGCTGCCATGTTAGCCTTTCCATCATTACATTTAACCGTAAGCCTGGCTTCATTTCCTTTTCGTTTGAGGCTGAAGGCACTGACCTCATCTCCTTTCTTTGTTAAGATCGGCTTAAATTCGGATCTGGAATGAAAATTATCCGTAGACCCGCTGGATCGATCAGATCCCACGAAGCACCAATCGCACAATTCAATATGATCTCCAAAGAGATATCCTCTGCTACAATATCTGCCAGTCCATGATCGAAACATAAATATAATTTAATAAAAAAAGAATCTGTACATGTGATGAATACAAATCTGAAACAACATCAGAATAGTGAAAGTTTTGGGTAGTCGAACCTGTGTTGGAAGCGGAATCGACATTTGCTGCACTGAAACAGATGCTCTGCAAAGCCTACATCCCCGCACATACTGCACTCTGACTCCATCATGGTTTCTCTCTTTCTTTTTCCTGGGAGAGACTTTTATTGAGAAATAGAAGGGGAGAGTAGATGGATTAAGTAATCCGGAGCTGCATTATTTGGTGGGCCGTTGACTAACGCTTGAGTTTGTTTGTTGGTCCAGCCTAGCCTAAAATTCAACAGCCGTGAACGCCACGAATGAATGATTGAAAATGTGTGGAAGAAAACAAGTCTTTGCACGATCTTTGTTTTAGACCCCCGACCTTGAGCAACAATGGGGCCACTTTCCCACTAAATAAGTGGTTCAAATAGCCTGTCAAGACTTTCTTGACACCACGCCGTTCATGCTTGGTTGCCCTGAATTCTACGGTTGTCATTGTTCGAAACAGACTGCATTTCATTCGTTGCTACTTAGTACTTACGACCGCTTAAGTGTTAGGTTTTTCTTAAGAAGGTCCACTGGAATTGGTCAATATTTGGTAGGTTTGATGTCCTGAACGTTAGTTCTACTGAGTTCAAAGGCATAATTCCATTCCCAAAATGTGCCTAACACATTATGGCACATTATTTCAAAATTGTGTTTGCATATGTTTAGAGGTTTTATTTAGTCTTCCCTAATTTACCAATTTACTATTATTTTAATTTGTTTGAAGTCGTGTATATCAATCTATTTTTTCTCTTTTCTTTTTAATGTAGTATGTTTGATCTGGCTTTTATTATTAAAATTAAATTAAAGTTTAATTTTAAAGTAAGTATATAAAAATCAATTTAGTATGTTATTTATAAAAAATTGACTTTAAGTAATTAATCATTCTTTTCAACCACCTAATTTATAATACTTAATTTATAATAGATAAAAAAAATTTCTATATTATATAAATATGTTTTAAATAAATTATTGAATAATTAATGAATAATAATGACTATTTAAAATTGTTTTTATTATTATTTTAAATATGACCTTTCATTACTATAGGCTTATGGGACGTCGAAAGAAAAAAGTTTATTTTCATTATACATAATAATGGAATATACTTTAATGTTCCAAGTCTTAGAAATATATTGTATGAGTATAAGTATTCCCCTTAGGACCACCAATGAACTATTTAGGCTATTGTATTTTGTTATAGTTTTTATGAATATTGTTACATAGAATTATGAACTAACAAAAATATTTAAAGTAGAGATGTTAATGTTAGTGTTAAGCATTGCTTTATTAAACTATAAATGTCAACTTAGTCAAATTGGGGATTATGACTGATAAATCATATTTAAAGAATTTTAAAAAAGGCTTCTACTGCATTTATAGAAAATCTAGGATATGGATAATCTTTAGGTTCATATGATTGGTCACACATAAATGTGTTATTTTTAGGTGCTAAGTGGTGGGATATCTTCAAGTATAATAATCATTAATGTAAAAGAAGGTCATGATAGTGGATTATATCTATCAACTCTAAAAAGATGTGGAATTAACCTAAGAAGCCTTATATTTCCCAAAACACTACAATCGAGTATTTTTTTTTACCCAAAGGTATTAGATAGGGATTGGTGGTTTGTACTAAGATAGGATCCTAAATAAAAACACAATTTTGAGAAAAATAAGATTATCATTTCAAATGAGGAAAATAATCAAGTAGATTGGCAATGACCAATTATTTTTTTTAATCATTTGATGATGATTTAAATGGAAAGTTATCAACTATTTTTAACCATCATGTTGATTTTTTTTTTGTAAATTGCTAATAAAAAGATAATAATGAAGAAGATCCTTCTTCACTTTTAATAATACAGTTATATTTTTAAAAAAAAGTACTTAAAGATATTGTATTTCATTATATATTTAATATAAAAGTTTAGAATTATTTTCAAGGTTTAATAGAATATTTAGTCATTAAAAAAAAAACAATTAGAATTGTTTTAATGATTTAATATGTATGACTTTATTATTTTATAAAAATGTTAGAGAAATAATTTTTTTGTCAAATTTGATTAAACTAATTTTAATTTCATCAAAATTAGTGAAAATTTTAGTAAAAATATTTAAAAATAAATAAAAATCTATAATTTAGTCCAAAAGGCATAAATATGTTTGATTTATATAATTGTATATTCTTGCAATAAAACAAAGAATTCACAATGAAAAATGGTTACACATTATAATGGCATTGAATCATTATTAAATGCAATCAGTGCTAACTGGACTATTCAAAACCATGATAAATTGGTCACTTACAACTATACTCATGGGATATATCATATGTTGAACTCCAAAAACTCCTTACCATATAAATATGACATCACAAAAAAATCAAAACAATACTTTAACTTTCATATTGATGATTATTAATACAGTAATTAATCCTTAAATGTGATAGTCTAAATCTCGAAAGAAGTATTTTCTTTATTCAATTTTTTTTTTATCTTATGATATATTTATATTAATCTAGAGGAAACACATAGAGGTGATATGAGTAATATCTTTTGGTCTACCATAAGGGAAACGAGACCAACTACAAAATAATAAATTGTTATTTATAATACATGTTGTCTTACTGGTCATGACATATGTTTTCTTTAGATTGACAGAATAACAATCATAGTCTAATATAACTTGGCCAAAACTAGGATAACTAGAAAACAAAAAATACATCATAATAAAGACTATTCTAGAAAATCAGATGTATTAGATATGGAGATCATTGGCACCTTGTGTCCTTGGGATGTCTAAGAAGATCTACCTACAAAATCCAATTGTTTTGGTAGATTTACCTAGAATGTTGAGCTTAACATCTATTTTTCTTATTTGTTCTTGCATTTCATCGATTGGAAGCAATAATTCATTTCATCCCTCTTTACTATTTAGAAGAATTTTCCTAGGATCAACCTCATCGACCTATATAGGGACATCATTTTGAAGTACTTAGTGTGCCTGCAACAAGAGGTACCTGCATCAGGAACCTAGTGTCCTATATTTGTCTCACGTTCCTTAGCCTTAATATAATCCAGCTAAGTCTTAACCTAGTCTTTATTGTGAGAATTATTTTTGTCAAATATTAGAAGGGATTTGTTGAAGGTAAGTGGTATTTTCTTCCATTACTTCTAACCTAACTTTAGGTTGAAATTATACGCCTAACTCCTTTTACGTGTTTCCCATGACCTCAACTTGCCACGGTGATTAAAACCTAAATTAAGCTACCTTTCTAAGGGTGGCAGATCCAACTAATAGAAAATAATTCGATGTGGAGATACCGTCTTCATTGAAGGAAATATTTTTTATAATGGATCCCACAAAACCTAGAAATCTTGGTCCAAGTGGGAAAAATCAATAGGAATGAAGATGTTAATAGGGAAAGAATTTAGTGAGATCAAAATGTAGACTTCAAATACTATTTTCCTAGTAGTGAAATTCATTTTTAGGGAGAATTTCATCCCACATGAAGACAAAATCCTCAAAAGGAAGAGGAGAGGGGGGATGAGGAGAGATGAAGAAGCTGACAAATGGATCCTAAGAATAATATATCCGAATATTGGAAAATAACAAAGACCTGTTGCATGAAATGTGGATTTTTGTTTGATAACTTTCATTCCTTCCTTCCATTCAATGCAAAATAATACCCATCAACCACAATAACACTAATTTGTAAGTCATCACAACAATCATTCTCATGGATGGACCCTATAAACAAAATCCTCTAGAAAACAATGCCATATATCAGAAATAATTCCTGCAATGTACAAGGATACCTCCATTTTTTTCATCCACTTTAACTATTGATGCTTACCATATTTCTAACTAAGTTAAGCAATCAAATAAATAGATATATAATTAAAACAAATTTAGTATACAATGTTCTTCTCCACAACCTCTAATCCTATTTCAATAATAAATGTGTTTTATTATCATATAAATTATAATTCAAGAAAATATTGCGACTTACATTATATATAATGTGTAACTCTTTGTTATCAAATAAAATAATTTACTATTAGTACTACATATTTCCATATTTGTTCTACATATTTTATCAAAGGTTACAAATAAATATATTTAGTAATATTATAGGTAAGAAATTTTTTTAGGTGATTTTTTTAAACCCTTTTAGTTGGTTAAAACTCAATATAAATGTTTTGTGTTTATCTATCTAATATTTTGTGATTGTATGGAAGGGTTAATTAAAAAATTCACACTTACTTGAAGAATACCCTCTCCATTCACTACAAAAATCACCAATTTAGTGGTGGTATTGGCTTGTGGTGGTCATGCTAAAACCACCTTCAAATGTTTTTTTAGGCCTTTAAGGGTAGTTTTTACCCCCCTTCACCTCTCCACCCCCAAAATTTTTTGAGGAATGGACTTTTGGGGGTGTTTTTTTAAAAACCGCCCTCAAAAGTCCAATTCTTAAGAACTTTTTTTTTTGTTGGGGGGGGGGGGGGGGGGGGGGGGTGGGGAGCATTTAGAAATACAAACAACCCCTAAAGTTGTTTTTGAAGGAAGTTATGTTAAAATTCTAAGAAGGGGGTGAATCGATATTTTCAAAATATATTTTTTTTAATCAAAAAAAGTTGTTGATCACCAACCACAGCATATCATCAATGTGTATGAAACTAACAAGCTACACACTACATAATTAATTTTAACATGGAAACACAGGTATCAGGGGTAAAACCACATAATCCTTTTTGAAATAGTTTTCCAGAAATAACTGGAGGGAGGAAACAACCCCCTTATTACAAAGAATTCAATTTTACAGCTATAACTGGAAGGAGGCCATGACCTCCCGAGTTACAAGCTACAACCTAAAGAAAGATGCAACTCCCTAGTTTTACGACTACAATCAGAAGGAGGATACAACCTCCTTTCATTGCCCCATCCTGCCACCCAAATCAGAAAAAGATTGTTGAACCTATGAACCTATCAAACCAAAATCTAAAGTTGATGTTGATAATCTCTGTACTCTGATCAATGCGAAATCATCCATGTATACCAACAAGCCATTTCACTACAATACACTCCTCATGTACATTATTGTACACCTCATTATACACAATTACTGAACAAGTAATTCTTCTCTTCTTTCACTGAACATAAGGTATGCATCGTCATGCATCATCATCATATGTATGCATCATAGTCATAGGGTATGCATTGCCATCATCAAATATACATCATCATCATCTCAGTGTGCACCATGTATGCATCATAAACATAAAGTATACATCATATTGCATAGGAGACAATCATCACACTATGGTATGCATGTACATCATATTGTATAGGAGTGCATCAACATCATAGAGTGTAGATGCATTATCATAATAAAGTGTATCATATCATAGCATAAAGGTATGAAACATCATCATTTGTTATATAGTGAAATGGAACTTCCCCATTTGACTATTGAGACTCAATGTGTCGATACACAAAATAACTTAACGGATTGAAGTAGCCCAAAACCTATATATGAGCATGTGCCTTAAAACGTCTTCATCCTACCAGGATTGCCTATGTTTTGTAAAAGGTTTAAGGTGAAATTGTGACTATTTCCACAATAAACCACGTTCCATTCACAGGTAGCCATATATACGACCTGTGATTACATGATCACACCTTGCTCTCACGAGTTTACTAAGTTATAAAAGTTGCGAGTCACTCACGATTTTCTACTATTACTACTCACGATTACCCTAAGATGAAAATTTAAAAATAAAAACATGTTTAGTTAAGGACCATTGGGCTCATAATCATAACGTTCCCAACTTCCTCAACCATCTCAACTTTCGTAACTCCTCTCATTCATCAAGTATAAATAGAGGGTAGGGGTTGAGTCCAAAGGATATCTTAAGAGAGCAAGGTTATGTTGGTGGAATACCTTTGGAGATTTTGGAGCAGCAGAACTCGGTTCCTTGGCTAGCAGAGGAGGACTTGTATTAGATACTGGTTGTAATATTTCATCATTGCTTATCAATAAAGAGAGTTTTTCTTCAAAATTGGTGCACTAGTATTCTTATATGTTATGATTTCTGAATTATCTAGTTGTCTTATTGAAATCATAATATTTCATTAATCTTTTATATAACATCTAAGATATTTCCAAAAGTTGTCTATCTCTTTGGAATGTGTGAAGATCCCTAGAAGCTGTTGGAGCATTTGGATTGAAGGAGAAATATAGCACTAGACTTCATAAACAAGGCACTCTAATTTTATGCCCTATTTCTTTGCCAAAATTCCAGATAGCTGGTAGACTTTCCCTGAAAAACAAAACTAGTGAATCCTTTGGGGATTCTAACCTATTTTGGGTATGTTCCGTAGGTTTCCTTTCTAGTTCTCTCTGTTTGATCCTATAAGTGTTTTTCTTGGTTTGTATTCTAAATTTTTAGTGTTGACACTAGTACAAGTGATCAATTTTTCCACGGAAAAACGTGGCAATATCCACGGAAAAGCGTGGATATTGCCATGTCTAAGTGTTTTTTTTCCCATGGAAACAATTTTGTCGCAATAGAGACGACCCCTAATTTGCGTCGCAAGAGCGACAATGTTCTATATTTCGTTAGATGACTAAGCCGTCGCTATATCCATGCCTGGACGTCATTGTATCCACGCTGAGCTGCCGTTGTATCCATGCTGAGCCGTCGATGTATCCACGCCGAGCCATCGCTGTATCCATGGTTGTGAATTTTTTTTAAAAATTGTCGTCGCTGTATCCATGGCTATAACTGTTTTAAAAAAAAAATACAAATGCCGTAAGACCAATTCCCTGTGGAAGTAGGTCATTTTCCTTTAATCAAGCCACTGTCGATATTACTGTCATCCCTGCTAAATAGCTGGACCAAACATGATGCATTTAAGATCTGTTTGAGATATGTTACCACTACTGAAAATGTCTAACCATATAATGGTTGTCTATACTATATCATCTATGGCTTGTAAGTAAAGTATTGATTCTTGAACACACATGTTTGATAAAACATCCCATCTACATTAATATCAATTGATTTAACTGACTAAAGTCCTCTACGCAGAACATATCTAATATGTGGGGTGCTCGTGCAATTGCCCCAGAGGGCTAGGAGGTAACACAATGGGAAGTTGCATATAAAAATCAAGCTGCCTATGGCTTCAAAAGCATATAGCCACAGATACCAATGATAAAATCATTATGCTTACTTAACAACCTACCCATCTCAATAGATTGAAACTTGTGGCACGTGATAATCCTACCATATCATTGAACCAGGATTGAGACAATAGAAGAATCGTTTTACTATAATCTACCTGATAAATAGTTCGCATAATAGCAGTGGCAAAAAAATATCTACATTTTCTTGACTGTGAGAAACACAAAACTAAAGTAGGTAGATCATCCTATACCATACTGTACTTGTAGCTGGATGCCTAAAATGATGCAAGGTCAGGAAACATGCTATTACATCCATATGGATTGTAAAGAGGGGCTATCAAATGCACTTATTTGCTCATATGTTGTACTTAGAAAGCATAACCCTCAAACTAATCATTTAAAGTTGATCCAAACAGCCACAGTTGTAATTGAGGATTGCTGTCTAAATCATTAGAGTTCCCTAAGCAATGCAATTGATCCATTTGATTGGCATTACAGCTTGCATGCAAATAAAGAGAAATATAGTCTGTTGCAACCTAATTCCTAAGCTGATCATTCATATGTATGTTTTTAATAGAATCAATAGCCTATGGGCCAACAAGCTTAATAGTATAAGCATATCCATATGAGACCTCACATATCCAAAAGATTGTAGATTTTCATTTATTAACCATTTTATAAAGGGGCAAAATAGGATGGCCATCACCTTATGAACAACTGCACCCTTATAGTTTGTTTTCTTTGGGAATTCAAAACCATGGACCATGTGGAAAGAGAATAAAAATTTAAAACTCTGAAAGAAACCCTCTGTGGCAATTGTAACACCAAACAGGGGGAATAGATCACCCCTAATTTGGACTGCTTACATGTACTATGGATTAAAAACTATGAAAGAAACCATCTGTGGCAATTGTAACACCAAACAGGGGGAATAGATCACCCCTAATTTGGACTGCTTACATGTACTATGGTCAGTAAGCATACCAAGTATTATGATGTTTAGTAAATGGTGAAGGAGATTGCAAAATGTTTAAATCATCTGCTCCAATCTTTTGAATAAAATAAAGCCTATGTTTTGGGGGTGGAGACGGACGGGCAGCGGGGGTGGTGTTGGAATTAAAAGACTGGATTCTCTACCTTGAATTTGATACTAGGAAAAACTATAGAAAAGGAATTCCATGGAGGAATCTGCAGTTATTTCAAATGTTTCACAACTCTCCTTATACAAGGCCAAGCTGAAAGTATCTCTACAACACATAATAGGAAGTTGAAGTTATTCTGTTAAATCTTCATGAGGCGTTGTGTCCCATCAGCCAGGGGTGAAAACCTCATGTTCTCTGACTTTGTTAACAAGCATGCATGCCCAAGCAATGTTGTTGAATCTATTACCAAACCTAGCTTGAAAATCACCGCATTAGTATTACCTTTAATCCCTTGCAGCAATTTTATCCCACTTTCCCCACCTGACCGTAGATATAGCTTTCTCTACAGTATGAATTTTGTGCACATTTAATGAAGAAAGAAGCTCTAATCCAGTATTACTGTAATCTGAAGTAAGAATATGTTTAGACAGATAATTTCTTGTTATGAGAACTATACAATGAATTGTAAATTGCTTCCCATGCCTATGCAGAATCCATCTGGTGCACAACTTGGGAGGCATGTCACAACTTTTTAAGGCCACGTCCTAAGCGGGCTATTGTAGGCATTGCATGAGCAGATTCAACAGCACACTCTATTCCATCTATGAAAGCTAAAAGTCCTGTACAAGCCAGAATACTGCCACCAAAGGTTATGAAGGCTGAAATGATATAGTGTTGAAGGAAGATGGATTCAAATCTATGTGATTATCAATTATAAGTCTTTAATCATTAACGTTATGATGCTTACGTCAAATCCATCCCATAGGCATAAAGGCTGTAACGATATCAATAAGAACTAAATCCCTAAAATTTTATACAAATGCAAGATTTTTGGCACAATGTTGTATATTGGAATTGCTATGCTTGAAGGAAGTTGTTATGGACAGGCTGAGAGATAACTTGAGCTCTGTAGATAGAAATCCCCACCTATGAAACACAACTGGAAATGAGGATCAGGTCTGTATTTCTTCTGAGGTCATTCTTCCAAAAGTATCTTTAATCTCCTCTCAATAAATTAGTTAAGAAATCATGGTTGGTTGGCTGAGAACATTTTGTCTAGTCAAGAACTGGCTAGTAGAGATATTTCTACTGGCATTGAATGTTCCAGTTTTAAGAATGAGAAGTCAGTGTCTAAATGATGATCCCATTGGCCATAGTTGATTCTTCGAATGTTTACAAAACTCACCAGGTTTGTCTCAGACTCATGATTTAAAAATCCTTCACATAAAACAAGCAAAGATCACTCAGTGACAAGTCAAGCTCACTCCCCATAAATCTGGCTCATCAATTGCCAACTCCACTCGCAAGTACTCATGGGTCAAACTGTTTTTTATGGGAGAAAACATGTATTGATGTCTACAGTGGCAGAACTCATACAACCATGTTTACAAAAGCCCAAATTTACATTCATAAACTCAGCAGAAATATATTCAATACTCTAAGAGCCTTCAATCCACAAAACATAGAAAACTAGCTAATACTAAGTTAATATAATCCTGATCCATACATAGCCTCAAAACTATAAACTAGACAAAACATCACAAGATAATTTTGGAACAGAGATTGCCCAACAAATCTCATTTGACAGTCAGATGAGAATCTTGCTTAGTGAATCATTGGCAATCGAACAGGTCATCCACCAAGAGCTCTACTTCAACGATAGTTGCCTGCTGACAGCTGGGAAAATTGTCCATAATAAGTTCCATATTGATAAGCACTTTCATTTTGAATTCTCCATCATTTTACCATGAATCAATGATTCTCTCAATTCCAATGTCAACCCCAATTGGTACAAGGCACTGCACATTTCCTACTTAAACCAGTTCTCAGCCTCATCTCTCTCTCCAATGTGGGTCCTAATTTGTTTGATGGTATCAGGTATACACTCATCTGACAATCTTTTTTTAAAGAACCTAATCAAGGCCAGAGGTATCAATTCAGATCCACCCTGTTGATCAATGAATCCATTGAGTGAGGTTCAAGCAAAAACTACTGTCTGCTGTACAATGGACCACCTTGACTGCTTGAAGACTCATCCAAGGCTGGCCTCAACATCGAGATTGATGATCTAGAGAATAATGATGGACATATAGCAGGGTACAATAGAATGGGGAGAAAACACATGACAGAGAAGGGTAGGAGGGACAAGGCAGATCCAAACAAGGGCAATGGGGAAATAAACATAAGACAATGAAAAGCAATATAAAATAAGTCAGGTGAATGGTGGGAACCAATGAAAGGCTTTGTTAGCCTATAGAAAATCCGCAACTTGATTGGCATTCTTTCTCAAACATAAAATTTACACTCCCAAACATTTGTTAAAACTAGATCCAACCACAACATACAGCTAAGTTTTTACAAGTTATCCACGGCCTGAAATCACCATCAAAAATAATTTCTTAATGCCTTGGTTGAGAGACTCCCTCATCCCTGTGCTAAGAGCTAGAAGTTTAGCCCAAATGTTAGTCTTGCCACATGCACATCATCATGTTCTCACATGATTAGAAGAAAAGAAAAGATTAAAGTTTGTTTACATGGATTCCTAGCCAAACCAAGAAATAGTGCAGACCAATAAGGTTCACAAGAACACTACGCTTAGGTGTGAGTAGATACAATTGGACATCTTTGAATCCCATTTCAGTCTTTTTTAAAAGTTCCATAGCTCTCTAGTAATATCCTACTTCAAGAGACTCGTAGCTAGCACTCTGTTTTACAAGTTCTACTACAGAAACTACTCTTTCAGCCATCTCTGTCTGCCATTTGATATAGAATGCCCACCATCCCTGCATTGTCACCAAAAGAATGGGTACAGGCAACAGATCAAAATAAAAAATTACTGACAAAGATATTGAAAACATATTCTCACAAGTCACAACTCCCTCATGTTCTGCTGCTAATCTCTTAAAATTGAAAGTGCATTTAAAACTTTTAAAACACACAACTAGAACAATGCTGCTAATCATCCTATGCTGCCTATACTCATTCAAACGGAAGCATCCTTGTTCATGTTGATTCAGAAGGAAAATGTCAAATGGATACAGACTGTAAGATCTGAAATCTAAACAGAAACCCAAGCATAAGTATAGGGGTATTAGGTGGGGAGTGTGAGAAATAGACCATTGTGTGAGTCTTCCCTGACCCTGTTTTACCATATGCAAAAACAGAGACATTGTACCCATCCAATGCAGATTGAACCAAAGGTTGAATCTCTTGAAAAAATACACAGGGATATGTCCTTCCCTCTGTTGCGAAGAATGCAACAAACTGATTTCAGGATATGAATGCCTCTGTTGTTTTTCTGATAATGCAGTTCCACAAAATGCACATCGCCCTATCTTCAAAGATAAGAAGATATTAACTTAATTCTACTTAAGACTAAACAATATTGACTCTCCCCTCAATAACTCCCATCTGAGATACTCATCATTGAATGACCATTTGAAACACCCAATACACCCTCAATCAGACAAACAACCTGAAGCTGATTTTATTGGTAACATACATAGATTGACTTCTCGCATAAGCTAACAGATATGCATGAGAAGTAATGTCCCTTTGGGGACTATA
>LPNX011161571.1:0-10403 GCA_001517045.1 Pseudotsuga menziesii
TAATAAAAAAAATCTTATTTTAAAAAAATATTAAAACTTACAAAAGTTATAATAAAACATATATAAATAAAAATGCCACATTGAAATTCATTAAAAAAAATATCTTTTAAATAATATTAAAACTCACAAGAATTATAATAAAATATAAAAAAACAAAACTACCATCCTCATATTCAGATTCATTTTAAATACTCTAACTTTGCCTAAATAATATAGGCAACTTTCATTTTATTTTAATACTTCTTTAATTTATTGTTTTTATCACAACTTTAAAGCTAGCTCTTCTTTTTCTTTTTGTAATTTTTATAAAGGAAAAAGCTAGCTCTTCTTTTTCTTTTTATAATTTTTGTAAAGGAAAAAGTACCCAGTTATTGTGAGAACCCTTCTAGAAAAAACTTACTCAAAGCAACTTTCTATCTAGATTTATATATTCTATCCAGATATATGTAACCATTTCTGAATTATATATAGACTAATTTTCAAAATATTTTGATCATGATTTCTTGATTTTGTCTTTCAGCAAATTTGACCAAATTTGAAGATCAACTAGACATTTTAGACATACCATTTCTGAATTATATATCAACCTAATTTCCAAAATATCTTGATCATGATTTCTTGATTTTGTCTTTCAGCAAATTTGACCAAATTTGAAGATCAACTAGACATTTTAGACATACCATTCTTAAAAGAGAAACACAAGCCAAACACTAGAAACTTAAACATAAGATTACATGATCTATAATCACTTAGGATTGCATAATTTATAATTACTGCATGGACACGCCCAGGTATCAATGATCCCTCTTAAATCCATAACACCCAATATAATGATTTTGCTAGTTATACTAAATTGAAAAGAATGACTTAAAACAATATGTTTTATTTATAAGTTTGAATAAGATTTGAGTGCAGAGGAAATGACAGTTACCTGGAAATACAATGTTGTATGACTTTTGCTTTGCCTTTTACAGAGCCCAATGTCTGAACCCGTGCTCCTCTCCTCACAAGCTTTAAACATTGCACATAGATACAGAGAGACTACAAACAAAGAGAAATAGCAATAAGAAAAGTACAAAAATAAAAAGAGAACAAAAATGAATAGGTGCAACTCCAGTCACCTTAACAACCCATCAATCATTCTGCTCTGCACCAATGGTTTGTTACATTCTGCTTCTGACCAATACGATGAAGAATTGGCATTAAGGTTCTTTTTCCACATATTTTTCATCAGCGCCCATGTCCAGTTTCACTCCTTGAGGAGAATGCCCATCTGCGCAGAAGTGCCTCTACCCAATCCTTTCATTCATTAACGGATTCCTTTAAGACATTGCCTCATCTCAATCTTCAATGCTTCATATGGGAGTCCATGGCGATAAGAAAGGAAGATGTAGTTGCAAGCAGGAGAGCCGGAGAACACCTCTTCTCTACTTTCAAGCCCGACTGCACAAAATATCGAGATCTCTCTCTAGCTCGATCCTACTTCCATTTTAAAGTTGTATGAAAATTGGAACCCTACCTCGGTTGCCTAGTCCAACTGTGTAATAAGTGGGACATTATATAACCAGTGAGGGTTCCTATTTTTGGAGGTACGGTTTCATGGCGATAGCGCGAGCTTTGATGTTGCAGACCTTGCCAGAATGATGCAAGCAGACGTACGGCCTCACCCCGCGACAGTTGTTCAATTGATCTTCATACGGAAGAATACTGGAGGAATCTTACTGAAGAATATTGGAGGAATCTCGATCTTGAATTCTCCATTTTGATATGTTTCTGCTATAATCGATACCGTCAACGTCTTCCTGTTGAGGTCGTCATTGTAGGAATTAATGTATATATCTAACTTTGTCGTCAACGTCTTCCTGTTGAGGCCGTCATTGTAGGAATTAATGTATATATCTAACTTTGTTGTTTCTGCTCTGGCAAGGGCATCACATAAACCTGCAAATACCCATTAATCCCATAACCATATTTTGCAGGCATCCAATTTTCAGCATCGGGCATCTTGTGGCACACGAGTTTACTTCATAGAACATCTTGTCGCACTCGACGTATATAGCCAGCTGTATATGCTTACGCTTCCCACCACGATGGATATAGCTGTTGAGTCTTTTAAGTCTACTTTTTATGGTCTCAACGGCTTGGGTGTATATAGCCAGATCTGCTTTTTAACTGGCTTCCCAGTACGATGGATATAGCCGTTGAGTCTATTTTTCATGTCTCCAAGTTAGTGCTTTTCTACATGTGTTACATTTGATTTTAAAGTTTAAAGCCCTTTTTACAAAGGTTCGTATTAAACCCCAAAAAAAGCTAGGATAGCGTGAAGTAAAGTTTTTTTTTACAACGTTAATATTAAACCCAAAAAAAATGAGCTGGGCATAGCGTGAAGGAAAGTTATGAAGTGGTCATAGTGAATGTGACAATACAATAAAAATATTCTCAATTTAAATTTCACATTTTTTAAAATATCATTTTAATTTGGGTTATCTAGGAACTTCACATTTTTTAAAAGATAATTTGGGTTATTTATGTCCTCTTTTTCTTTACGTGTAATTGAATATTTTACTATTAATAAAATCATTTTCCTCTAGTGTGAGAATGTAATTGTAAAACATAATCCTAAACAAAATTATATTTATGGATATGGTTTGTTTGATTATATTGATTGACATTGTATTTATTTTAGTGAAAGAAATTAATTGATATAATTGTATGTAGGGTTTATACATTATTGATAGAAATTCAATTCACATGATTGTATATGGAACTATATCTACACATTATATTAATCAATCAAACTTAATATAAAATAATAGTAACTTAAAATAACAACTTAGAAAAAACATTAGACAATCTATGAAACCAGATATTCACATTGTGGATATTAGAAAAAAAAAAGATTTCTATAACCAAAATATATTTGGAGATTGCATACATTCAAACTGAGTTATACTTCCATGGTCACTTTCATTAATCAAAGAGTAGTTAATTGCACCAACTAGATGTTTTCCCAACATTTGAACCTCCGTGGAAGTTAGTGATTAACCTACCATTATCATTGCATCCTTGATCAATAACTGTTCAACCAATGCACAACTTCAATTTTGGGGCATATCATGTGTGGAAAACTCTAACTATCCACACCTATATTACAAAAAACAAAATGATAGTACACATTTTGGGGACAAAATACTGTATATCTCGTTATGAGATGAAGATTAACATTTTCTAAGGTCACTCCTATTTCTAGAATCAATAACCATTTGTCATTAAATAAATCAATTATTATAATGATATTAAAAATTATTTTCAATTTCTATGAGAAATAACATTTCTTATTGTTTGGAGATCCATTTTTGTTTTGGGTCATTTTTCTAGGAACATTTAAGAATGTGGGTGACCAAATTTTACAATACATAAATAGCACACTCGTAGATGGAAAATTGAATGTTGTAGAAAGAATCGTAGATCATATCATATGTTTCTTTCAATTAATTATACCATCATAATCTTGGACATAATTTTCCATTTTACATTGTAAATCATTTTTATTGTTGTTGCCAATAAGAAATATACTATTACACTACATTATTTTTATTTGGGTTGTTTTCTATTATACGCATTTTTTTATTATCAAATTCATTGTGAAATGTAAATATGTATATGTGTACTTTGGTATGTATGCATATATGTGAAATTGGATGTATGTACTTATATAATTGTGAAATGACTAATATATGTTTCCAAACCAAATGAAAAATATATCGTGAAATTATGATTAGTATAATTTTTCAAATAAAATGACTTTTAGTATTAAATGGTAAGAAATTTAATTCATTTTAAAATTAGATATAAACAATTTTGTCATGAATGAATTTTAACTAATACTTTGTAAATAATAATATATAAATACCAACCTATATGCATGTAACATATAATTCTATTTCCCAATAGGATTTTGATGAAATAAAGCTTATAGCAATAACACTAAACATTTGTATTTTTCAATAATGCTTTGTGTTGCAAAAAGAAAAGGAAAAGCAAATAACAATATTTTATTTTTCTTTGGGTTGCTCTCTATGAGCATTTTTTATATCAAATTTATAATCGTAAAATTTATGTATGTGTGTATACTGTATGTATGTACAATATGCTTGGAAGTATTTATGTATGTATCTATGAAATCATGAAATTGTATTTTATTCATGTTTTTTGTTCCTATGTATTGTTCGTAAGATTTAATTGTAAGTGTAAAACATAAATTCTAGCTTCTAGCTTCTATTTGTAAAACATAGATTCTATTTCTGTAACTATAAACTATACGATCATCAACATAAACATGGACATAAAATAAAACAAGATACATGAACATAATATATATAACATGTATACACTCATCATCCAAAACATACACCTAAATTTTATTACCTCGCTGATATAAACCATGTCGACAAAAACATAAGATGGTATATATCCATGAAAAAAAATATGATATCAAAACGTACAAGACTCAAGTCCACAAAAATTATATATATATATATATATATATATATATATATATATATAAGTGTTTCAACACATGAACAAGTCTCATACCCTAATCCCAATGATGAGTTGTGTGGCCATTCCCACCATTAGTATCATTTGCACTAGACCTCTCGTGCAAGAACTATAGTGACATGTGATGAAAAATATTTTCAATAGATGCAAACTGTAAAAATTAAAATTTCAAACTCTATTTCAGTTAGTTAGATTTTAATACCTACAACTTACAATATGAAATAACGTTAAAAATTTAAATGGATGGATCAACTTACCTGAATTGATTCCATACACAGTTTGTCCAAATCATGTTGTGTGGCATCTACAAGACTTTGCTGAGTCGACGGAACCTTTCCCTGACGATACTGAGCCCTCACCTCCCACTCATCTGTGAACATGATGGAATTCTCAACACCATGGTGTACAACACATTGTGTATTTTCACATCATGTATGTAATCGAAACATAAGTGAACTCACACAAATTAAACACTAACTTGTGTTCTATAAATTCAAAAAAAACATAAATTACAACCCCTCATCGACATGCCACTAATGGTAAGAACATGACGGATACTGTGAATGTTTCTCCTCTACATTCACTTTACAGTTTTATTGTACAATTTGACTAAGTGACATAATAAAAGTCACGACAAAATAATTGCAATTATATGCATATATGTAATTTATGAAGTTAGGATGAAGGAACTAGTGTATTTACAACATGGTCATCATCGGGGGAAATGAAGGATGGTGCTGTGTATGCAAATTAGAATTGAGTACATCGATAAATACGTTCCTCTAAATAGAGAAACAAAAAATGAATTAGTATTCTTTTATATGTATGTCTATCTGAAAGATGCAAATTTTAACGATGTATAATGAAAAAACTAAAATATATAAATATACCTGCACTCTCGATGGTGGTCAACATCTCTCATATAGTTTATAGTAGAAGCATTAGTCACTAATAGCATACAAGATGAAATCATCATGATCAAGCTTACTCACGATTGACTCATCAATCCTTTATAACTAATGAAGTATTGGTCAGGACGTAGTGTGGACCTCTCATCATAGATGGAAACTAAGACACTACCCAATGCAATTCACGTGGATCCTTCCAATAGATTGCATCTACCCACTATGAGTTACGATGTCTTTGTGAAATCTACATATCGGACAACCCTTCATCAAATGGATGAAATCAATTGAGGAGAGGGTGACATGGTAATAATATCTCTACAAGCCCTTAGAAATTTATAATTTTTTCCATGTCTGACGCCATAGAAATATATCATCATACTTGTGTAGTTAGGATTCATAGCTAGGACACAATCATTATATATGTTTATAAAATTAAAGGGATACTTGGTCAAGGTGGAGGAATTGGCCCCAAAATACAATAAACCTATCATATATGTGAGGTTCAACAAACTCAAGTCTAATATCCCAAAGTCTAAGCAATTGTCCACAAGTGCGACCAAGAGGGATGTCAAACAAAATTACCTTAGCATCCAATTCCTTTGTCTTATATTTAAAATCCTCCCATTTGCTAGGACCTAATACCTAGTCCCTCCTCCTTTTGCAAGCAACCTTCTAGATGTCATTGAGTTTCCCCACCTTATTGTGGATCTCCAAGAAACTATCCACTGCATGAATTATCATGTTGATTGATGACCTCTCAAGAGAATACTACACATGAAACAATCAAGTTAAATCATAAATGTCATGAAATCATCCCTCTTTGTATTCCCCCTTTCTCAAACCTCCCCCCCCTCTCTCTCTCTCTCTCTATCTCTCTCTCTCTCTCTCTTTCTCTCTCTCGATCCCCCCTCTCTCTCCCCTCCATACATTCTTCTCGATCAGACTCCCTCACTAATGTTTTCAACCTCTACTGACCCTAGTGTGTATGTACATGTAACACCCCATCTACCTCTCCCTCTGTCCTTCCTTTCTCAATCTCTCTCATTCACTTAATATAAATTTAAATTGGTTAATACAATAAATATTTTATAAATGATAAAAAACTAATATAATAACTTGATTAACATATTATATCAAATTATAATATTATATTAATTAAATTTAATAATATATATATATATAAATCTTTTCATCGAAGATGTTGAAGAAAAAACAATAAATTCATTTCCACACAAACCAAAATGGTGGCTCAAATTTGTGGATGATGTATTTAGAAATTGGATACATGGAGAGGATAAGATGGAGTAGCTCCAAAGCCATATAAATAATCAATGTGATAGTATAAAATTCACATTAGAGAAAGAGGTGGAAAAATCCCTTCCATTCTTGGATGTACTCATCACAAAGAACCCTGATGGCTCTCTTTCTCACCAAGTTTATAGAAAGAAAATGCATACAGATATATACCTTCATGTTGACTCACACCATCATTCATCTTAGAATATTGGAATAATTAACACCTTAGCGACACACATATGCAGATTTTCGGATACATATCACATAAAGAAAGAGTTGGAACACCTTAAGACATCCCTAATGAACAAAGGATATAACGGAAAATAAATTGATAAACTTTTCGAAAGCGTGAAAATAAAAAGAAACAAAACCAAAGAGAAAGATACAAATTTTCAAAAAATAATCGTTCCTTATATTCATGGCACGACAAACAAAATCGCTAACGTGATAAGGAATAAAAACATAAGGGTGACATTTTCCCCTCCAAACTCATTAAGAACTATGCTCGACAAATACAAAGATCCTATTGATCTAAAGTACCACAAAGGTGTCTACAACACACCTTTCTCCTCTAGTGACGCCTAAAAAGGTGAGACTGGAAGGTCAATCACAACTAGGTTAAAAGAAATTAAAACTAAAAATTTTGAACGAATCTAAACTAAAAACAAGAACAACCTTCCAATTTTTCTTTTACAATTTTTTAAATTGATTAAAAAAAACTATTTTATGCATAAAAACAATTTGATTCACAAGAGTTTCAATTCCCACCTCATAGTTGGGGGGTGATGGAAATACTTGTTGGGTCGTTGGTGCCTGGAAATTTGGTGTGCATCCATGAGACTCTTCTTCTTGGTTAAGGGTTTTAATAATGATCCTCAATGAGATAGGCCACATGCTATTCATTACATGGTTTTTCTATGGGTTTAAAATATCGACTAAGCTTTTATATTCGATCGAGCCATTGAGCTTGATCAAACCATTTATCAATAGTGTAGAGGCCTCATCTTATGTTGATTTCAAATTTATTATGGAGCACCTCAATTGAGATTTAAAACTTGATAGAGATTCTACTCTTCATGGTTGGGAATAGGAGGTAAAATCCGCATGTATTTTTATAAATATTTGTAATTCCACACAAGGGATCGATCAAGGTTTTACTTAACCCTCCATTGAGCTACATATTTTGATCGAGGGTTTAATAAAGCCTCAATCGATCCTAAGTATATATATTGATCGATCACTTTATTAATCCCTTGATCATCTTTAAAATCTCAATCAAGAGCTTCATAAAAGCTTGATCAATAGCATTTTTCCATCTTCACGCCTCCCCTTGCTAAAAAGTGTTACCAATGTTCATGGGAACACCCTGTAAAAAATGACATCGTCTATAATATTCAAATACATACCCTTTTTTCTTCCATGTCATTTCATCTTGTGTCTAATATTCTCCTTTAATAACCATCATCCCAATTGGAAAATCAAGGCCCTCAGAGTCCATTTATGAGACATTCGGAGGTCTTCTTTCCCTCCAACCAATGTGTCATCCAGTAGTCATTGCCCCTAGGGGTAACTAGTATAAAAATATTTCCTACAAAGAATTAAGGTCACAACATGCGAGTCCACTAAATAAATGAAGTATACAACATTCTTGATAGTTAATAAGAAAACATAAAATGTTAACCAGAATTAGTTGTATGAGATTTGAGATGTGATTGTAATTTGGTCTGATTCTTGATCAATTCTCTTCAAGCTAGGATAATTACAAACGCATTCGTTGATTGAAGGGAATAGATACATACTCATAGCAATCAACCCATCTCATGGAATCATAATATTCCAATTCATCGGTATTTCATGGACCTTAGAAGAAAGGGACATTTCTTGTCAATATTTCAATGATAACATTGTTCTATGTTATTATTCAATGAAATCCATGAGTGCACTACATTGTTCCCAATTAATATAACTATGATCAATCTACATTTACCACTTCTTAGAAAAATCTATGTGCATTTTATTTCCTTTGTGCTTCCTCCCCCATAGTTGAATAACACCATTCCTTAATGGATTTTGCAACTAAAATGAGTGAAACATTTGTCAACTTCGTTTATGATATCCTACGTAATTTTTAATATATCCATGTTCTCACTCATGTCCCACTTTTCGATGTTCATCCTTAAATAGTTACAAATATGTGGTACCTTCATTGTTTTCTCTAGCACGAACCACCATTCGAATACCCAAGCATGCATGAACTGATTTGTGCATATTTTGGCTTTGTTTTACCATTGTTGATCTTCCATTGGCTTTCCAAGTAGATATCTGATGATCTCTCCACTTTCCTCAATATCACTTTTATTTATTAATTATGTACTAAATTCATCTTCATATTTGATAGGTTCACATTCCTCACAAAAATTCCATATATTTTCCCCCTCTCCCTGTCTCTCTCCCCCTCCACCTCTCCCATATTGCTCTACCCATCTCGATATCCCTTCTTCTCCACCATCTATCTCACTCCCCATATTTCTCCCCCTTTTGCTCCCCCACACCTCTCTATTACCCCATCACCCATCTCTCTCTCGAGAGATATTTCCCCCTCTCCCTCTCCCTCTCCCTCTCCCTTCTCCCTTTCTTAGTCTCCCTTCCCCCCCTCTTGCTCCTACCCTAATCATCACACTCACTCCCCACGACCCTCCCACCTCTTCCACCTTCCCCTTCCTCCCCTATCCCTCTCTCACTCTCCCACTCCTTATCTCTTTTGATCTCTACATCTTTCCCTCTCCTTGTCCTCTTCCCCCCTCCCCCTCTCTCATCTCTCTACCCCTCTCCCTCTCCCTGGCCCCCTCTCCCTCTACCCCTCTCCCTCACCCTACACCCATCTATCTTCATCACCCTCTCCATTCCTCTCACTCTCCCTTGACATTCCCCTTCTCTTTCCCTCCCTCTCCATCCCCCCTCGCTATCCCTCTCCCTCTCATCGTCCCTCCCCCTCTTTACCATTTCCCATTCTCCCTCTCCCTCACATTATCCCTTCTCCATTTAACTCTCTCTTCCACTTCGCTATATTCTCACCTCTCATGCTCTCCCTCACTCCCACGTCTACCCTCCCAAACTCTCTCTCTCTCTCTCTCTCTCTCTCTCTCCCTTGCCCCCCTCTCCTCTATCCCTCTCCCTCACCCTCACATTGTCCCCATCCATCCCCCCTCTCCCCTCCCCAACTCCCTCCCTCCCCACCCCCTCTCTCTCCCACACACATACACTCATTCACCCATTCCCTCCACATATCCCTAGCCTTCCTCAACCTCACTCTCTCTGTGTCCATCCCACCTCTCCCCTCTCGTACCCAACTTTCTCTCTCTCTCTCTCCACCCTACCTACCCTATACCCTATGCCCTGATCCCTCTCCTCTCTCCCTCACCCTGTCCCTATCCGTCCCACCTCTGCCTCTCCTCTCCCCCTCTTTGTCACAATGTCCTTGTCCATCCCTCCCTATCCCATCTCCTTGCTACCTATACCCCTTCTCTCACAAAATATACAACCCCTCCCAACCCTCCCTCCCACTCTCTACATCCCACTCCCACTCTCTCCATCCCACTGCCTCCCTGTCCCTCTCCATCCCCATCAACTTCCCCTCTC
>LPNX011161578.1:0-23367 GCA_001517045.1 Pseudotsuga menziesii
ATAAAGAAGTTCCTAAAAATTTGAATATGGAGTAGTTTTACAAAATTTGGAGAAAAAGTTTGAGAAAGGTGAGAAAAGAGAGATACAACTAACAATTTCATGGATTTAAATATCTACTAATCAATTTTTTCTAGAGTTTTTTTTTTCTAATATGGAATTCACCCACCTCTCAAAGTAAACAATGCTATGTGATATTCCACCAACTATGAAATAAGTTCAAATTATAAAATAATGCGATAATTTGATAGATAATAGAACTTGCAAAAGAAGATGTACATAAAGTTTATAGAGAAGAAGTTTTTAAAAATTTGAAAATAGAGGAGGTTTAGAAAACTTGGAGAAAAAGTTTGAAAAAGGTGAGAAAAGAAGAGATACAACTAATAATTTAGTGGATTTAAATATCTAATAATAAAATTTTGTTTTAATGATTATAAATAATCAATACTAATTAATAGAACTAGAAAAATACCATATACAAATATAAAAAAATATTGTAAAGAAACTAAAACACCAAAAAAGACAAGTACTTCAAATTTTGAATTTTTGAAAAAGGATTTCAGAAAGGTAAAAAGGAAGATATACCAATATGGTTGAAAAGACTTGCATCTCTATTAAGTTTGGAGTGTATAGAACATATAGGCTAGTTTTTAGATTTTTTTTGGTAACATGGAATTGAGTTTTTGTTTAATATGGAATTCATTGAGTTTGTTTAAAATTGGATTTTTATGGTTGAATTCCACAACCAAAAAAAATGTGTTACCGATACGATAATAATAAGATTAACAAGATACATAACCAAATACTACATATGATGTTGATCTTATAACACATGACACTAGTAAAGAAATGCCACTTCTCAAAGTAAACAATGCTATGTGATATTCCACCAACTCGTGAATAAGTTCAAAGTATAAAATAATGTGATAATTCGATGGATAATAACATTGGATTTATATTTGCTAAATTATGTGATAATATGATAACAACTTTTTTTCTAGATTAAATCAAAATTAATTAAGAATAAGATAAACTATTGAAAATATTTGACCATCCAGTTTTTAATCAAACTAATGTGTAAAATTATTATAAAATGCATTGAAATTACTATGTAATTTTGAAATTTATTGAATTAAATTTTAGAGGACGGTTCTGCTTCATTTTAATATGAAAATGAGAGGGGTGGTTATTAGGTATTTAACATGATGGTATTAGTGAAAAAGACAATGAAAATATATATAGCCTGATGGTTTTGGTGCGAGGGCTCTTCATCGTTTTTTTGTAGACACCACCATCATTTTTCCATGCAAATGTCCCATCCCCTCGCATCTTTAATGCAATATACAATGTATATATGTATGCCCATTTCAAACTTGTTACTTATTGATTCACGTGAGTTGACGCTCTTTGCTTGACCGACGGCACGACAGGCGCATCATAAGTCGTCACCATGCCATTAACAGATGTTTCAGAAGGGAGGAGTACGATGCAGATGGGAAGTATTAAATAATATCTTGGTTTTTTTGAGTATTTATCATTTGACACTGTTTCTTATACAATATGGAAAGACCTTGCATGACGGTAGCGTGACAGACTGGCAAGGTGCTGTGAAAAGCATCATGGTGATAATGACCACGATGGCGATTTACGAAGCCTCCATCATATATTTGAATAGAATGGAAGATCATGCGGTGTATTACAAGGAATAGAGAGCTGTGCATGGGATTTTATAGGGCAAATAACCACATGGAAGGTGGAATTGCAGAAGTGGAAGGGGTCTGACTTGGCCTATTACCTAACCTGTAGATATCCATTTCTTCCAATTCTCTCTCATGGGTTTGGATTTCTTCTTATTTGATTCAGCACTTTCAGCAAAAAGCCTTGGTGGCTCCCTCCCTACAAATATGTATTTGTATTTGCTTGCATACCTGATATCTCCTGGCCATAATAGCTGAGAGGCTTCCATTTTTCATTCAATTTCATGGCTGAGATTCCTGAGTTGGGTTGTTGATGAATAATAGGAGCAGCTCAGGGGCCCGAGGCTTGTAGGGGGATGGAACCTAGCTGCATAGACTATGCCCCTAATGATCTGTTCTGCGCCGAAGATGCTCTTGGAGTTGTGGCTTGGGATGATGGAGAAACTGGAAGTTTGTATGGAGAAGAGGATCAGCATTATAATTTGGATTTATGTGACCAGCAGTTTGTTAGCTCGATCGACGAGCATTTGTGGGATGATAGTGAAGTTGCAGCTTTTGTAGAAAAAGAGACCCTCTATGTTCCTAACCTAGTTGAGAAAACCAGTGCTGAAGCTAAAGCTCGGCAAGATGATGTGGATTGGATTTTGAAGGTTTGTGATTTTTTTTCTAATAATGCTGCTGCAAGCATGACTTTTTGCAATCTTGCAAGCATGGATTTTTGCAATCTTGCAAGCATTACTTTACTTTGCAAGCATGACTTTCCTTCTGTAATCTGGAAATATTACAATGAAATGGAGCTAGAGCCTACACTTGTAAAAATCCTTCCTTGAATTTGAAGCTCATATCACCATCCCATACAATCAAACCAAATACCTCACAATCCTAAGTTTATATGAACTTCTTGTCAGTTGTTTTGCTTTGGTGATATGGAGTTTTAGCATTGGTGGAACTTATCGAGGGCTAACAATAGCAACATGTTATGTGCAGGTTCATGAACATTATGGCTTTGGTCCTGTGACTGCAGTGCTCTCAATGAACTATCTTGATCGATTCTTGTCTGCAAATCAATTGCAGGTAATTCTTCCGCCATAGGTTGTGATCATTTTTTGCTGTAGCAGCTGAGTCTGTTCTTACTAACAGTGATGGATTTGTTTGTTCCAATGCAATGCAGTAAGATAAGCCATGGATGACTCAACTGGAAGCTGTGGCTTGCCTCTCTTTGGCTGCCAAGATGGATGAGACAGAGGTTCCTCTCCTCCTGGACTTTCAGGTAATTGTTGAAAGTAGCATGTGACAAATAATGTTGGTTGTTTCCTTATTACTTATTTCTTGTTGTCTTGGAATAGCTTCCACAATTATAAAAATATAATCTTCTCTCCTATCACAGGTCGAGGAGGCTAAGTATATATTCGAATCACGCACTATTCAGAGAATGGAGTTATTGGTGCTCAACACCCTTGAATGGCAACTGAGTCCTGTAACTCCTCTTTCCTACATTGATCATGCTAGTCATATGATTGGGTTGGAGAATCTCTCTTGCTGGATATTAACAATGCGCTGCAAGGAGATACTGTTGAATACACTCAAAGGTAAGCTTTGCATTTTTGGCCATTCAATGGGTTATTGCAATGTATTATTATCACATTGCCACTGGCATATCCATTTGATGGGATTTGGTTTATCATTCATGGTAATGTATTATTATCACATTGCTACTGGCATATCCATTTGATGGGATTTGGTTTATCATTCATGGTACTTGGGGATTTCTGAAAGTTGGATTTCCCTTCCCTTTCTCATCCAAAGGACTTGATAATACATGTTCAAACAAATCAAATTGGTTTAAGTGGGGTTTAATAGGATACTTTATAGGTTTAACAGGATTTTAATAGGACACTTTATGCTGTGGACAGATGCAAGGTTTTTGGGATTTCTGCCATCTATTGTGGCTGCTGCAATAATGTTGCATGTGATCAAGGAAATAGAGCTTGTTAATCCATATCAGTACAAGAATCACCTGTTCAGTACCATGAAAGTGAACAAGGTAATTAACATTATCCTATAGTAGTAGGTAAATAGAGCTTGTTAATCCATATCAATATGAGAATCGCCTGTTTAGTGCCATCAAAGTGAACAAGGTAATTAAGATTATCCTTTCTATTTGCAAGCATTCTGGTTTCGATCTAGCTGAGCATGACTGGCGTGGTGGCCGCTAGAATCATCCGGGACATGAAATTTAACTTTAAATTGAATAATTATGCGAGAGACGATCCTGGTTTCTCCAAGCTTCCCAGCGTTCTGCTAGACCGGCTGCATATACCATGTCGATCGTCGACCCTGCCGGTTTTCCAAGAAGCTCCGACGTTTTGAAATGGTAAAGAATGCATCGTCTCGGCACCTTCGTCGTGGAGATCAGGCTATTCTCAACTTCAAGAAGAAGAAGATGATGATACAGAGCTATGTGATAGCACGACCGTGCATATCGCCATGACGTTGGACGTTGCTTATCTGAGAGGATTGGTCGTTGGAATTCTATCGATTCTCCAACATGCTGCTTGTCCCGAGAATGTAGTCTTCCATTTCATGGTGTCCGAGCGCCAACGTGATCTCAAGGCTATGCTTCAGGCGACTTTTCCATAATTGCGCTTCATATTATATCACTTTGACGAGAATATTGTGAAGAACAAGATATCGTATTCAATTAGGCAGGCTCTGGATCAGCCACTCAATTACGCTCGCACTTGGATGATGTCATTGTTGCCACATGTCAACTCAAATACAGATACCAAATTCCAAAGTTTACATCATCTTCTATCCACCAATAAGTTGTATACAAAATAGTTTTTCAACAAAATTAAAAAATATATTTTACAAATCCCTAAGTTATACTTTGCAAAACAGATTTTAATTTTTTTGATAGAGAGCAACTAATACAAAGTCAAAAGAGTTTGACTTGCAATCAATTACAATATAACTGCTGAGGTAGGTATAATAAATGGAAAGAACAAATGTGAGCCAAGTCATACATGATTATGATGTCATTGTGAAAACCAAGAAATTGTTTGAAATCAAAATATAGTCTTCATTAATTCATGAACAAATGCCCAATAGGTTAAGTTAAATCATGGAAGAATATATGATTATTAATAGAATATATGATTATTAATAAATTAATCAAGATGAAGCGTGAGAGAAGGATAAAGAGAGGATGAGAAAAATATGATCATAATTTAGAAAAAATCACAATGATATGTAGGAAAAAAAGATACATCTACATCGACGTCAACCCCTTTTCCAACCTCTTTGATGTTTCTAACTAGAGATAATTTTAGGGCATATAGTTGTGAAAATATAATTAATGTTTAACAACATTTTCTTAATCAATATTATACTCATGGTTTTGATCAATATTGCACTTTATAATTTATATACATTTTTTTGTTATTGTAATACATGTACAAAATAACTTAGATTATTTAAGGATAAAATCTAACAAGATATTATAAGACTTTATATCTTCTCGGGTTTCAATAATTACTAGCGTAAATCCAAATCCTAGGCTCTATCAAGTGTCGAGATGGATCAAATCTCTCTAGGTGCAAACCTCTTCTTAGGTATCCATTGATTTGATTCAAACCAAAAGACACATCTTTTTATTTAAGGTCCACATATAATATTTTTATTATTAATATTTAATATGATTTATGGCGGACATATAATATTTTTTATTATTTTTTATTTTTTTAGGAACTAACATTGCATCTTTTCCCCACACATGGTTTTAAAACAATATGCAAGGCCCTCCTACAACCATGGGTTGTTTAGGAGGCCTTGCACATGGTCTTAAAACCATTTGCAAGGCCCTCCTAAACCATGTACAATAAAACCATGGGTTGTTTAGGAGGCCTTGCACATGGTTTAAAAACCATGTGCAAAGCCTCCTAAACCATGTACAATAAAACCATGGGTTGTTTAGAATTCCTTGCACATGGTTTTAAAACCATGTGTAAGGCCAACATTGTTTTGCGGATAATTCAATTTTGTGGTTTTTCTTGACCCACATATTTTTTTAACGGATAATTAAATTTTTACTTTTTTATTGTTTTGTTAGGTAGGAAGATTACAAGATCTCCCCCATATTAGACTGTTTTTGTGGCCGACATTTGTTTTGGCCTATTAGAAAATTTATTTTTGATTAATAAAAATAACGTTACTAAAGTGATATTATTTTTTATTTTGTGTTACAAAATCTCTCCCACAATATTCACTATCACTATTATTTTTTGTCGACATGTGACAAACGTTACAAACGTTACATCACGTTACAAGATCTCTCCCATAATATTCACTATCACTATTATTTTTTGCCGACATGTTACAAATTTTACTAACGTTACATCACGTTACAAGATCTCTCACATAATATTCACTACCACTATTATTTTTTGCCAATGTGTTACAAATGTTACTAATGTTACATCACGTTACAAGATCTTCCCCATACTGGGATGTAGAGCGCCTCTCGGCACAAATAGAAGTTGTAACGGTTTTGAATGGGATGGAAACCTTTTAGAGAGTTTAAATCAAAACACAAAATAAAAATCTAGGTACATGAATCCTAATGAGATAGTTACAGAATATTCTAGTAACACAATTAAGTTTTAATGGTGAAAAAAAACAATGATTACATAATCATGTATTGACTGGTAAAATATGAAAAACTAAGATAAGAAACAAGTTAGTTGGGTTATTGAGATGCTAAGAATGCAAATACCCCAGACAATGTATCAAAAAATTCCATGATTTAACAAATTAGTAAAACTAGATATCCAAGGTACTCACAGGGAAAATGAAACTATTGTTGTTGCAATAAGAACTTCAAGAAGTTTAATGGTGATAGTGAAGTCAATATTTCTCAATGTTTAAAGAAAAATATAATGGTATACTAAATTTAGGGTCCATATAGGAAATAATGATGAAACAACACTTCAGACTCCTATTTGAAGGTAATCCTAATATGAAGGTAAACCGATTGAGATAATCAATAGAGAAGGTGATAGAAACCAATTCGTTCGCTAGAATAGATTGTGTTTTGATGATTCTTATCAAAATGGATGTATGATGAGTATTGTAACCATATGATGGAGACGACACAAGTTGATCTATTTGAGGAATTTCATGAATGAGACCGTAATTTCCATGTTTAGATTAACATGCTCCATAATTTTAAAAAATGGTGTACCATTCCCAACAAAATTTATGGCACTCACTGTTGTTAGTACTATGTTGAAATGTTAATTCATGCTATCTCATTCGGGTAAGGTATGATTCTTGTTAGTAGGAAGAATCAGGTTGAATTACACTTATGGATGATATAGTTGGTAGGAGACACCCAAAATCCAACCAATTGAGGGTTGTTGTTTCCTAGGTCAGGTGCAATTACCAGGTGATTTTGATAGATTAGATGTCCGTGGGTTATGGCTTCTTAGACCAAAGTTCAATCCCTTACGTTAGGGAAATTATAGAAAAAACAATTACTATGTTGAACACCATTTTGATTAAGACATATTTGTAAGTTTACGTAAAAAGAACTAGCTAGATAACCCTCCTACCATATGTGGTTTTGCTTCAATGATATTATAAATAAGGGATCTTCAATATTACTTTTTTGTAAAATATGCGTATATGGATGAAAATTACCTAAATTCCATAATATGAAAATGTTCCATATTAATTTTACTATGAATATAGAATACCCTATATTTTTCTAATGTCATGTACACATTGAGGATACATGAGTATATTACTATGAATCCATCATATTCTTGCAGTGTTATGTCTAAAAGTATTGCCATGGTTGAAGATGATATATATGTTTCATAAATAATCTTAAACTTTAAAAATAAAATTTATAAATAGATCAAACACTCTTATAGGTACAGGTGGCAAGCTTCCGGATTTAGACACTCTAACAAGGTATTCAAAATGGAACAATATTATTAGTGGTAAAATTTATCAAGAATTACACATTTTCTTTGTAGAGAGTAAAAGAGAGGAAGCACTATCTTTCTAACCAAGTATTATTTATTTCAAGTAATTTGTGTAGCTTTCATAAATATATGTTTTATTTTATATGGTATTGTGCACTAAAATTGAAGTTTCAAAACTAAAGGAAATGAATAAAACTTGGAAAACTAAAACAGTCAATTATTCAAGTTGGTCATGTTTTCATATATTCAATATGATATCACAGTAACTTATATATAATCATTTATTCTAAGGAACCTACTTTATATATGGTATTAGAGCATTCTAATTTTTCCTTCGATTCTAGTTTCAAAATTTAGACACCTTTCCTTGTGATTGTTGGGTGTAGGGAAAGGAAAGAAGAATTCACTTAGAATTCTGCCTAAGTATGGAAAAGAGCTAAAGAAGAAGAAAAAGGAGTTGCAATAGAGGAAATGACATGAAAGAAGAAGAGAAAGGAGTTGTGACAGAGGAAATGCCAGGAAGGAAGAACAAGGAAGATGCATGATAGAATAGGAATCCACGACAGAAGGAAGGAAGGAGACAATGAAATAGGTGACAGAATAACAATACCAGAATACATGCAAGTGGTATAACGGCTGGAAAATGATAGTAAGGCATAACGGTTAAAAAGTGATAGGACATAAAGATCGTGAGTACATTTTGGATAGAGCTGGAAGAAGCCACACTTAGGAAGGTATCTTTGTAATTCAAGGCATTAGTGCCTACTGTCATGTGTTACTAGAATAGGAAAGGCATCCTATTGGATAAGTATAGGAAGTCGACTGAGAAAGTGACAACTAAAGAGTCTATAACGAGTCTATAAAAGAGTCTATAAAAGAAGAAACCCAAGATGTATGCAGGTTAGCTTTTCTGCTATTAGCTCTTCACTGTTATACTATTAGTTTCTCCATATCTTGTTGACTGTTACTGTTTGTTGAGTTCTTATGAGTTGAAGAATCTATTACTGAGTGCGCAGAAGTGTAAGTGAAGTTGAGTCGATCCAGGATGTGTGCGGATTGTTAGTAGAGTTGAGTAGGGAGAGAGCAGAAGAAAAGATCAAAGAGTATGAGATGAAGAAATATTATGTAAATATAGAGAAGAATATTTAGAACATAGTCTGCAACTTAGCACGCAGACAAAAGGTGCATATATTTCTGATGCCAAATGAAGAGCGCCTTTGTGGTTTTTTCCTCGATGGGTTTCCATGTTAGATTTTATGTATATGCGTGATTGTTGAATGTGTTTGAGTTATTTGTATAAATGTTTCATGGAATGAAGGCTTATAGATTTTCTTATGAATGAATATATGTATATATGTCGCGTTGTTATCAGTTGAATATGTTTATCCTACACAGAGGTTGTTGTTATAGTAGTTGCACAAGAGAATTCGGTTTGTGTTCTAACTGTTCACAATAAGCATAATTAATCCACCTACGGGATTGTTTGAGCACCTTGGTAAGGGACTGAGGTACCAGAAAACCCCCACCCAACTATGGAAACTTGGTTCTGGAAGTTACGCATAGAAGGATATCTCAGGTGAAATTACATTTGGGTAGTAGGTGTTGTCGAATGATATTTTCTATGTTGGGCCAATATCTTGGGATTTGTTGCGCTAAACAGAAGGAACTGAACTTGGGTCAGGGTCCTAAGAGGAAGGAGAAAATCCAAAAAATTGTTTCGTTGCTGAGACTCGAATCATTTTGGTGAGAAATATGTTGTGGGAACCAATGAAACCTAGGATCCAAGATTGGGTGGATTTCAAAGTGTTATAATTCACACGAGAAGAAACCAAAGGATATCGGTGGAACCCAATAGAGTGGTTGGGCTGGTAACTTTATATGAATATCCATGAGATTTTGTTTTTCGAGTTCCCCATTGTGTTGCATGAGCGGTTGTCTAAGTTGGCTACCCAAGAAAGAAATTTCCAAGGAGGAGAACCAAAGGAGTGGAATCCTCATTTGATTGAGTGACTTAAAAAAGTTAGCAACCCTATGTCGAGGGCTGTAGATTTTTGGATAGATAGTATCTTTGAGGGATACAATATTTATTTTGTTGTTGACATAATAGCCTCATATAGTGAGGCAGAGCAAAGAAAATTTTGAAGAACACACAGTAGATATTTGTCAGCTTTAAAGACGTGGATAAAAATTCCTGTATGTGAAAAATACATTGTGTGAATGTGACAAGTAGAATTTGTTTACAAAAGGTGGGTATGTCACAATAGAACTATGTGAAAAATGACACAAACCGAGTTGATATGTTCCCTCGAGATAGTGGAATTGAACTAGATTCTGGTTGTTTAAGAAGTGGAAGAATATTTCAGTCCTAAAAGCGAAGAAAGACTCTGTTAGGAAAAGGGAGTTGGAGCACGACTAGAGAATACGAATACTATGAGATTGCGTCGTACTTGGACAAAGGGTCTTGCGACGAAAAAGAAGGATATCAACCAATATCTGAGGGAGACGAAGAATCATAAGAGTCTGTGAAGATCCATATCTGGAACGTGGATACAATAGGCCTACATCTCTACATACATCGCCAGAGGTAATATCTAGAGACTTATCTCTGAGAGAATTTGTAAATACAAGTAGCACTAACATTGTAAATATCGGGCAAGGGAGTCTGACTAGTCAAAATTTTGCTCCAACCATACCAACCGTTAATACAATGGTTGGGACTGACATTAAGCTACCAATATTCAATGGAAATGGTTTGGAAGACCCAGAGAAACATTGGCTTCTCTGTGAATCTATATAGTCAGTGCGATGGATCTAGGATGATAATATCAAGAAATCATAGATGATCACGACACTATGAGGTCATGCACTGAAATCGTACATGAAATTTTCTATAGTGCTAGTAGGAGTTGCCTAGAAAATGCTCGACTAGATTCGAGTGGGAATGATAGATGATTTTAGGAAGCCAAATTCTGATTCACAGTGCAATACTGAGATAAAATAAATCAAGCAGCTACCTACAGAGTTTGTTTGGGACTTTGACCAGAGATTCAAGACATTAATGGACAAAGTGAGGTTCCAAATGTGAGATTTACAACATAAGGAGTGGTTCATTTATTCCTTGTTTCCACACATTTGGATCCCATTGATGCATTATACAACTGTTTCATATTCAGAGGACTTGGAAATATAAATGAAGATAGAATCCTCACCATTTGGAGAAATTGACACAGGAATGATGCAAGTTCAGTCGCGGCTGGCCAATCTCATGATGCAGCTCTAGGACATCAAGAAAGGAAAGGAAGTTCAAGAATATCTATGGTGTACAATATGTAGAATAGATGGACACCATAAAAACAATTTCCCAACGTTCATGAATTACGTCGCAGCAAAAGCGTCAAAACCGATAAACACCCAAGAGATGCCTTGGTGTAGGATATGTCAGACTAGGGGCCATAAGTCCAAAGAATGTCTGCATTTATAGAATATTTTAAGTACACCATCTAGTGTGTATAGTAATTTTTTAAATCAGTAGAACATGATGAGAAAGACTGTAGAGAACTTTAGCTGCTACAGGAAAATACGGTTGATACCTACTTGATGAAAAATGATGAGCAGAGGTAAGATGAATGAGCACAGTCTCAGTATCAACGTGCTCAATATCCACCACTACAACATCAACAACCACAATATACTCGGCCACAATATCAATAGAACCAGTATCTGCCACAACAACAATTCCCTCAGCAAAGGGGTGGTGCAAATTTTCGAGGCCAAGGACAACAACAAGGAGGAGGAGGATTTGGTCGAGGAGAGGCCAAGTCATATGTTATATATGTGGGAATCCATGAAGTCCTACGAAAAAATGTACATACTATAAATCATTTGATCACACTATTGAACAGTGTCCTCAATTAATTGTGAAATGGAAGGTTCGAATCATGGGAGATCTCAACCCTGTGAAAAATCAGAATCCGGACATCAACTAGAACACTTAGATGATTTATACTAAGCCAATAGAACCTAACATTGCTTTTCTTACAAGAGGAGGTGTTGTGACAGGAACATACTAGAATACACAAAAGGGACAACCACAGGTGCGACCTGCGACACAAAATAAATCCCCATTAGTTGTCCAGAAGGAGAAGGAAGTCTTCTTGGATGTGTGAACAGATTTTGTTGATTCTAATCAACCGTCAAAATTTGGACAAGTAAAGACCATGCCCGAAATATTTGAACAGTTACTTAGGAAAAATACAATGAAAAAGGTTTGTAAGATGAACGATTTTTTCAAAATTTGTTTAACACTAATCCATGATAGAGATGTCGTAGCATAATTGAAAGTACTCATAGAAGAAATTCCAAAACACCTGCGACCTTGAAAGAGGTTTAACCATATTGGGAAGAGAATAAAGACAAGATGAGAACTTTGAATGACTACGCAGATAGGAGATAATGATATCGACTATATCATATTAAATATGGGCTCGAATGTCAACATACTAATAAGATAGACATGGGAAAGCATGAATAATCCATGGTTGGATTGGTTTCCCATTCAGATAAGGCTTGCGAACCAGTCGAAGGTTCTACCCATTGGTAAACTAACTCAAGTTCTTGTCGAAGTCAAAGTCTTGAGGACATATGCATAATTTAAAGTAATCAACATTGTCGATGACACAAATCCATACCCTACACTTTTTGTAATTGATTGGGCGATGGATAACCAGACCATTATTAATTTTAAGAAAATAATCTTGTGTTGATGTAATTATAAATTTGGAATGTATTCACTTTTATTTCTTATCTATTGTAACCCGATGTTTATTCCAGGATGTACTTATGTCATGTCATGCCCCAATGTTCTGATTGGGAAGATCTATTATGTAAACAAGTCATTTCAAGTCATTGTGGGTAACCCTCCTATTGTCTAATGGTTAAAGTCCCCGCAGTTCTGGGGCACTAGGGTTATTCGACTGTCTTGGAGATGTAGGCCCTAGTAGGGTTTTATTCATGCTGAGATTAGTATAAATAGATATCTGGACTCTCTATTTAGCACACATCACATACACCTTCAACTGTAGCGCATAGTTGAGGAAAGAGAAGACACTGGGGCTAGACAAGAAGAAGGTTACTGCTGTCAGGAGATCGCTTACTGTTTTGGGGTTTTACTTTGGCGCTGATTCTATCTCTGAGTAAGTTTTGGGGTTTTACTTTGGCGCTGATTCTATCTCTGAGTAAGTTGCGGGGCTTTCTCCATTTATGGTTTCCCCGAGGAAAACACTGTGTTCATTGTCTCTTGTGTTTGATTGTTGTGCTTGTTGTTCTCTCAGTTAAATATCCTATTGTTATGCTAGCTTTAATGTTGAAAAACTAACATGGTATCAGAGCTAACCTGAGAAGAAGACACTATGCAGCTGTGAAAACTAGGGCTTCCTATTTTGTGGATCTCTCTCCATATATTTTCAGAAAACGTAGGGTGGAATAACTCTCCTCCCTAGAGCGCATCTTTTTGTCGAATCATAATCCAATTCTGAGGTTTTTCAGTTTTGGACCCGACACTACTGCCAAAAATTAGGGCTTTTCATAGAAGAGAAATTTTTCAGTGAGCCTAGGCTTGGATTCATCTCCTCCCCAAAATTGAAGTTGGGGATAAATTTCAAGGCATTTGGGTGGACAAAACTCTGGAAACGTAAAACCCTAATTTGCTCCTGATCCAGTACTGCAGGATTTCAGCTCCAAATCCAGATCTGACATCTTGACCTGGTAAGATCTAAATATTTTGTATTTCCATTTGAGGTTCTCAGTTTAAGATGACTCATCATACCAATCTTGATGAAAATCTTGAGGGAGATGATAACTTCCAATCTTGGAAGTATATAATCTCCCTGGTCCTGAAAGAAAATGAGTTGGACTCCTATATCAGTGAGGAGGTTCCAGTTCCAGAGGGAGATGAGGAAAAGGCCTTACATAAGAATAAATTGGTTATGGCAAAGAGAATCATTGTTGATTCTATCAAGGACCACCTCATCCCACAGGTGTCCTCTCTCAAGACACCTAAATCTATGTTTGATGCCCTAACCAAACTGTTTGAAGGGAAGAACATCAATTAGCAGATCACTCTAAGGAACCAGTTGAAGAATCTAAAGATCTAGAATGCTGAGACCATCCAGTATTAATTCACAAGGGTCTCCCATATCAAAGAACAACTGGAAGCTATAGATGAAGAAGTGGAGAATGCAGAAATTGTGATGACAACATTGAATGGCCTTTCTAGGTCATGGGATTCTTTCATCCAAGGAATCTGTGCCAGAAAGAAGTTGGTCAAGTTCAGCAGACTATGGGAAGAATTCTCTTAAGAAGAATCTTAGATAGCAGCTCAAGAAGAGAAGATGGGAAGTGAAGATCAAGCTCTCACAATTCACTCCAAGAAAGGCAAAAGAAACTCTCATCACTCTAGAGGTAAGAAATTCCACCATAAAGATAACATTAGAAAGGACCTATCTATATTGAGATGTTATACATGTGATGAAAGAGGACACTTTGCAAAAGAATTTCCTAATAACAAAGTTCACTCTCATAATAAGAAGGGAAATAAAAGAAGACATCATGCTCATGTTGTAGAGGATGATGAACCTTCCAAGAAGAAAACCAGATATCAAAGTGAAGATTCTTCCAGTAACGATGAATATGTTTTGATTTCCTCTCTTATGGGAAACATTACTCATGGAAGCACTGATTGGCTTATAGATAGTGGAGCTTCCAAGAATATGACAGGATTCAAGGAATCCTTTGTGAAAATTTCAGAACATGAATCACCTCACAAGGTGAAGCTAGGAGATGACTACTAGTATCAAATAAAAGGTAGTGGGGAATCCTCCTACAAACTAGACTCTGGAAAGTATATGACAATGAAAGAAGTATTGTTCATACTAGGACTCAAGAAGAACCTTCTCTCCATATCTGCGTTAGATACAAAAGGAATGAGGGTTGCATTCATAGATGGTCAAGTCATCTTGTGGCCAAAAGGAAATATTATCGATGATGCAGTAGTGATTGGAGAACAAGAAGGAGGTCTATACAAATTGAAAAGCCATCAAGAACAGGCATTGGTCCATGACACAGTGGAGCCAAATGAACTTTGGCATATAAGGCTTGCACATGTGCATTATAGATCACTACCTATTGCAAGCAAAGCTATTGAAGGTCTTCTAGAAATCCAATCAAAACATGATGGGGTCTGCAAAGGATGTGCGAAAGGAAAGAATACAGAGAGGACATTTCCAAGCAGCAAAAGCAAAGCAAAGGGAATCTTAGAAATCATACACTCTGATGTATGTGGTCCTATGTCATCAACCTCACTAAGCGGGTATCTTTTATTGATGATTTTTCTAGAAAGACATGGATTTACTCCATGAAGAACAAATACGAAGTACTCAACAAGTTCAAGGAATTCAAAACCTTGATCGAGAATCACACTGAAAAGAAGATCAAAACCTTTCAATTAGACAATGGCGGAGAATTCACTTAAAATGAATTCAAAGAGCTATGTAAAGAATCAGGGATTAAGAGGGATTTGTCCACTCCTTATAATCCACAACAGAATGGGATTGTGGGATGGAAGAACAGAACTATCATGGAAGCTACAAGAGCTATGCTTCATGATCAAGATATTCCTATGCATCTTTGGGTGGAAGTTTCCAGAACAGCGGTGTATGTACAGAACCGTACTCCACATAGAGTACTCAAGAACAAGACTCCAGAAGAAGTCTTCTTCGACAAGAGACCTAAAGTCAGCCATCTTAGAATATTCGGTTGTCCTGTATACATACACATTCCAAGAGAGAAGAGAATAAAATTATATCCTTCAGGAAAGAAGGGTATATTTGTGGGATACTCTGAAAGCTCGAAGGCTTATAGAATATATTTCCTAGGGTACAAGAAGATTGACATCAGTAGGGATGTGACATTTGATGAAGACATGGCTTACAAGAAATCCAGAAAGAGACTTGCTGAAGAACCTGAAGAAGTAGAAGCACCCAAAATTCATGATACAACCATGAACGAAGAAATTCAAGAAGAAGATCAAGAATTTGAAGAACCACAAAGACCTGTAGATCCACCTCTGGAGAAGAATCCTCATAAGAGGAAACCTACTTGGGTACGTGAAATTATCCAAGGTGCAGAAAGATATCGGGCTCCAGAAGAGAATCACATAGAAATAAAGAGGACTAGATCCTGCTTCGGGTATGTAGATTTATTATGTGATTTCATTGATAAAGAACCTTCGAGTTATGAAGAAGCAGCATAATGGAAAGAATGGAAGGATGCTATGATTGAAGAGTACCAATCGATCATGAAGAATGATGTTTGGGATGTTGTCCCAAGACCATAAGGCAAGTCAGTTGTAGCTTCCAAATGGATCTACAAGATTAAACATGCTGCAGACGGTAGCATTGAAAAATATAAAGCAATATTTATGGCTAGGGGTTTCTCTCAGAAAGAAGGAATAGATTACGAAGAAACCTTTGCACCTATATCTAGATACACTTCCATCAGATCAGTACTAGCTCTTGCTACAGTGATGAAATGGAAGATACACTAGATGGATGTCAACACTGCTTTCTTGAATGGTGTAGTGGAAGAGGAAGTGTATGTAGAACAACCACTCGGGTTTGAGACACATGACAGGGAGTCTCATGTGTGCAAATTAAAGAAATACCTGTACAGTTTGAAACAGGCACCCAAGACATGGTATGGCATAATTGACAGCTTTCTATCCAATCTGGGCTTTACCAAAAGTAAAGCAGATTCCAACCTTTACTACAAGGTTGAAGATGGCAACCCAGTGATGCTCCTACTATATGTAGATGATCTATTTGTGACAGGTATGGATGGGTTGATTGTTGATACGAATAGAAAGATTGCTACCAAGTTCAAAATGAAGGACTTGGGTATGATACATTATTTTCTAGGTATGGAGCTGTGGCAGAATACGGACGGAATCTTCCTTGGACAAGGGAAGTTTGCAGTAGAGATCCTGAAGAGGTTTGGGATGATGGACTGCAAGGCTATGGCCACACCTATGGAATCAAACCTGAAGCTACTGAGCCATGCTTCATCAGAGTTGGTTGATGCAATGATGTATCATCAGATGATTGGGTCCTTGATGTATCTGATGAACATGAGACCAGATATTTTCTTTGATGTGAACACCTTGAGTTAGTTCTTGAAAGATCCGAGAAATGTTCACTTGATTGCTGCAAAGCATATTCTAAGGTACCTGAGGGGTACAATTGATTATGGGCTCAAGTAGGATGCGAATCAGAAGATTAACCTAGAGGGTTATGTTGATTAAGATTGGGCAGGTAGTGACATCGATAGGAAGAGCATTTCAGGGTGTTGCTTCAGTATGGGATTAGGTGTGATCTCTTGGTTTTGCAGGAAGCAATCTTGTGTGGCACTTAGTACAACTGAAGCAAAGTATGTCACAGCTTGTTCAGCTAGTTGTGAGGCAGTATTAATGCGGGAGCTATTGTCTGATTTATTTGATATCCAGTTGGATGCCACTTGTATACATTGTGACAACCAGAGTTGCATGAAGTTGTTAGAGAATCCAGTGTTCCATGACAAGTCGAAGCATATCGAGATCAAGTATCACTATATCAGGGATATGGTGCAAAGAGGAGCAGTGAAGCTCCAGTATGTTGCGATGGAGGAACATATAGCTTATGTGTTGACGAAGCCTTTGGCTAGGGTGAAGTTTGAGTACTTCAGGGAGAAGCTTGGTGTTCTCCACATCGAGGTTTCCTCCAAGGGAAAATGATGATACCAATATCCATTCTAACATGGTGAGAGGATTGGTTCCTACATGATCAGATATAAGGGCTATTTCCATTCTTAGAATGGAGCTGCTTCGTGAGGTACCAGGAATACTTGGTCTAGGACTGAGGGCCATTCTGATATGACTATAGGATGTGTTATTACATGATCAGATGTGAGCGCATGGTCAACTAATGTGATTGAGGGATGTGTTCCCACTTGATAAGATATAAGGGTTGTTTCCATTCTTTGAATGGAGCTACCTGGTGAGGTACCAAAAACCCTTAACCTAGGGTTGAGAGCCTTTCCATCATGGTTGCAGGATGTGTTCCCACATTGGTAGATGTAAGTGCAGAGCCTTTCCATCATAGTTGTAGGATGTGTTCCTGCATGGGTGAATGTAAGTGCAGAGCCCTTTCATCATGGTTGCAGGATGTGTTCCCGCATTGGTGAATGTAAGTGCAGAGCCCTTCCAACATGGTTGTTGGATGTGTTCCTGCATGGGTGGATGTAAGTGCAGAGCTCTTTCATCATGGTTACAGGATGTGTTCCCGCATGGGTGGAAGAGAAGATCCTTTTTAGCATGGTTGCAGGATGTGTTCCCGCATGGCTAAATGTGAGTGTTGGGCCTTTATGATGTGATTATAGGATTGGTTCCTACATGATCAGATGTGAGTGTTGGGTGTGCCTTTCTAACGAGTAGGTCAGATGTAAGTGCTGGGCGAGCCATTCTTACATGGTGTTAGATATAAGCACTGAAGAATACCTACACGGAGGCTACGCCTACAACCAGCATGAAAAAGGGTTGGATTTGTAGAACTTCTTGTGACAAGAAGAATCATGAGATAGCACCCGTGATGATACAGTGATGATGATCCAGCAGTGATGATCTAGATTGAGTGATGATCCAGATCCAGTGATGATGTCTAGCGATGATCCAGATCAAGTAATGATCCAGATCTAGTGATGATCCAGATCGAGTGATGATCCAGATCTAGTGATGATGTCCAGTGATGATCCATATTGAGTGATGATCTAGATCTGAAGATGAAGATGAATTAAATATGAAGATGACTTGAAGATGAATATGACTTGAAGATGAATATTACTTGAAGATGCAGATGATGAGATGATCCAGAGAAGAAGACTAGTGATGAAAATTGTGTCGAGAGAATACCTTCCTAGTTAAGAGGGAGTGTTGATGTAATTATAACTTCAGAATGTATTCACTTGTGTTTCTTATCTATTGTAACCTGATGTTTATTCTGGGATGTACTTGTGTCATGTCATGCCCCAATGTTTAGATTGGGAAGATCTATTATGTAAACAAGTCATGTCAAGTCATTGTGGGTAACCCTCCTATTGTCTAAGGGTTAAAGTCCCCGCAGTTTCAGGGCACTAGGGTTATTAGAATCTCTTGGAGAGTTCGGCCCTAGTAGGGTTTTAGTCATGCCAGGATTATTATAAATAGAGAGATGGACTCTCTATTTAGCACACATCACATACACACTCAAGTGTAGTGCATAGTTGAGGAAAGAGAAGACACTGGGGCTAGACGAGAAGAAGGTTACTGCTGTCGGGAGATCACTTACTATTTTGGTGTTTTACTTTGGTGCTGATTCTATCTCTGAGGAAGTTGTGGGGTTTTCTCCATTTATGGTTCCGCCGAGGAAAAACACTATGTTCATTGTCTCTTGTGTTTGATTGATGTGCTTGTTGTTCTCTCAGTTAAATATCCTAATGTTATGATAGATTGAATGTTGAAAAACTAACATCTTGTCATTTGAAGATTCTAAAATAAGGGTGGTCATACCAATTGATCCTCTCGAAGCGCATAGATATGTCGAGCTAGTAAATAGTGAAGGCCAAGGAAATTACCTGGACTAGATGTATAATATCATGTCTTCAAGAGACAATTATATAAATCCAACAGTTGATGGAAACTTTCTAAGTTAGAGGAGTGTAATCTCTTTCACATCTTATTTAGGTGACGCATTATAAAATTGGCAGAACTGGCTGCATGAAGTCTCCATGTGAAGATGCACAAGAATCCCAATATATGTCTGATAGGTAGGAGACGAGGAAAGTGAGCTGCCTACATATGAAGGATTAACCAACATTATGTCTTTTCTAGTGGATTTTGAAGAGCAAGTTACAGAATCACAACAATTTTTTTCCTTGGACTTTGTGCTAAAAGCTACGCCCACTAAATGGTAGGATACACATAAACAATCTATATTTGAATGGCCACAATGTAGAATATTGTTAGAGAGTAGATTTTGAGAACATATAAGTTATATTAATTGTAAGTATATAGTACTGAAAAGTGTTGTTGAACATATTGATCATTGTCACGTGACATGGTAAGGATATCCATGACAAGAGTGGTTTCATTGATTCATACTCACATTGGAGATGGTACCAAGGAATCGGTATACATTAGTGGAGTTGTAAAGAAGAACAATCGAGTGGGAATAGTTATCCATAAGATTCACCCATACATTTGAGTTCACAAGTGAACAACCAATAATTGATATTGTGCTACATATAATGAAGGAAAATATATTTGAAGAAATCTCGGTCGCAACCACAAATTTCCATCAATGTAGCAGGACAGTCCACCACTAGATAGAATGTTACAATGTTACAGGAGAATCAAATGACGATGCTCCGATTGATATAAACATACACGAGTCTTAAGTTATGCGTGGAGTGAAGGAGTTGGTATTTGTAGTAACCAATTCTTAAGTCCACTTAATATCAAGAAAGTAAATATTGGCTCGTCTAAAAATCCAAAGTTTCCCAATATTGGAGATTATTGGGACGATGAGACTGTGGGGAATATCACTGATTTTTTGCATGAATTCCAAGATATGTTGCCTACTGAGTTTTCATAGATGAAAGGAATAGTTAGTGACCTCAGTGAAATGAATATACCTTTGAGGCCTGATGCAAAACTGGTCAAACAATGACCATATAGATTAAACACGCACTACAAAGAAAATGTTAAAGTTGAATTGGGTTGAATGCTAGAGGTAGGCATTATAGAACATGTCAAAGAATCAGAATGGATTAGTCCAATTGTAGTACATGATACGAATACCATGGGTGAAGTAATAATTTATCTCGACATGAGAAAGTTAAATGATGCATGTTTGCATGATCTATTTTCGACTCAATTTACAGATGATGCACTGGATAATATCGGAGGACAAGAAATGTATTCTTTCACTGCTGGATTTTTGTGTTACCATTAGATCATAATTGCAAAGGAGGAATGACACAAGAATACCTCTACGATGGAGTGGGGATGTTTCCAGCATATGGCAATGCCTTTGTACTTAAGCATGCGCCTATGATTTTTTCTAGAATCGTAGTTGATGGCTTTAAAGACTTTATACATAAATTTCTTGAAGTCTACTTCGATGACTAGAAAATATTCGGCCCTATAAAATACCATCTAAAGAGGCTAAGAATGATGCTGGAATGTCGTGTCTAGTATAAAATTTCCCTAAATTTGAAGAACTATATCTTTTTTGCACCTTTTGGAGCTCTATTGGGCCATGTGGTTTGTTGCAATGAAATTTTGGTTGATCCAGCCAAGGTTACAATCATCCTCAACCTACCACCACCTACCACAGTTAAACATTTAAGAGCAACATTAAGACATACTAGATACTACGGGAAGTTTATCAAGGTATATGTGGAGGTGAATGCTCCGATGGAGAAGCTGCTGAAAAAAGACACTAAGTTTCATTGGACAGAAGATTGTCAAGAGAGTCTAGACAAGCTGAAGAACAAGATGGCTACTGCACCAATACTTGTATTTCCAAACTGGGAAAAAGAGTTCCATGTTCATGTCAACGCATAACTTGTCGCACTTGGCGTGGTACTGACGCAGCCGGGTGAATGATCGATTGATCACACCATTTCCTTCGCTAATAGAAAGTTATCAACTACAGAGAAATATTATACTAGAATGGAGAGAGAAGGGTTAGTGATGGTATGTGCAAAATTTAGACATTATTTACTGGGTGGACATTTCAAGATGTGCACTGACCATTCTGCATTGAAATACTTGTTCAATAAGCCAGCATTGAGGGGAAAAGCTCTGCTCGGAGCTTCTCTTCTTCCAGGAATTTAATTTTGAGATAAATGTTAAACTCGGTCGGTTGAATTTGTGACCGAATCATCTTTCAAGGATTGAAAGTGGAGAAGAACCTACTATTTGGGAAGATAATCTTCCAGATGTGAAACTGTTTGTGATAACAATGCATGATGATTAATATAAATATATCATACATTTTCTGAGTATAGGTTATGCGGCAGCTGGATTTACCACTGTGCAGAAGAAACAATTGGTGGTGCGAGCTGTAGATTTCTAGTTGATCATTAAACACTTGTATAAAATGGGTCCTGATGAGATACTTTGACGTTGCGTTTTGGAGCACGAGCACTCAATGATATTAAGTGAACCACATGTTTGTGTTGCGGTAGGAAAATATGCAGGAAAATATAAATACCACAAGATTTTGCAAGTAGTATTATGGTGGCCCATCATGCATGCATACACTCGGGATTATCATCGCAGTTGCGATATCTGTCAAAGAACTGGGTAGATATCCCGAAGGGATGAAATGCCATTGGTACCACAGATAAAATAATAGGAATTTGATAAATGGTATCTTGATTTTGTAGGACCTATCAGTCCGAAAGGAAAGCACACAGGAGAACTAAACATTATCATTGCGACTAATTACCTAACTAGATGAGAAGAAGTGGTGCCAGTAAAGGATTGTACTGCTATGAATGCTACAAAGTTTTTATTTGAAACGTTGTGACAAGGTTCGGGTGCCCAAAAATTTTAATCAGCGATCAAGGTACGCATTTCATTAATCAATTGATTGAAGAACAAACTAACAAATTCTAGTTACATCACAGAATAACAACCCCATATCATCCTCAAGCAAATGGATTTGTTGAAGCATTCAACAAGATTATGGAAAATGCATTGACAAAGGTATGCAATGCATCAAGAGATGACTGAGATAAGAAGATCTCTATAGTATTACAGGCATATCACATGACATGTAATAATTTGACAGTTCATACTCCATTTTGGTTGGTGTATGGACAAGAAGTCATGGCTATGGAACATATTGTACCAAGTTTAACAGTTGTTGCGATCACTAAAATGACAAATGTTGATGCTGTGAAAGATAGATTACTTCAACTAATACACATGGAGGAAGAACATTTTGTTGTAGGATTTCACCAAAACATAGGAAAGAAAAGGAAAAAGGAACGACATAAACATATTAAGATAAAGCATTTTGAAGTTGGAGGTCTTGTTGTTATGTATGACAACAATTTTTTCAAGCATCCAGGAAAGCTGAAAGCACATTGGTTAGGACCATATGTTGTCAAGGAAATCACTGATGGAGGAGCAGTGAAATTGGAAAAATTAGATGGGACAAAGGCTAGAGGAATTTTCAATCAGAGTTAACTGAAACCTTATTTTGATAGCTACGACTTGGTCACATAAAAAAAAAAAGAGGAAAGCAAAAGATAGAAGAGAAAAGAGAAAAGTGAAAAGAGAAAAGAGAAAAGAGAAAATAAACAAATATGAGAAAAATGTATTGTCGAAAATTTTTGGTCTTCCATAGAGAGAAGTGAGGTTTTCCATACTTGACATCTTGCTAAGGTCAAAATTTTGGGTGAAGACAATTGGTCTGTTGCAAGAAGGAAACCCTATTGAAAGGGAAATGCAAGTCATAAGGAGTGTGACAAGAAACTTAATGAGTCTCCTAAGAAAGGGAATCTACCGAATGAAATAAAATAGGTCGCAAATGATGTGAAGTTGT
>LPNX011161582.1:0-39928 GCA_001517045.1 Pseudotsuga menziesii
TATTTCCAAATCAACACTACCTTCTAGGGTTCCATATTCATCTACAAGGAAGAACTTGTGACATGAAGATACATACTAGATCGGCATAAAACTGTGTTGCTTTTAGCAATATGGGTGAAAAATAGAAGACTACAAATCAATGATAAGTTGGGGAAAATATTCATTATAAAAGGACATTTGGGTAGGCAGAATAGGGCATCAATTCATCCTCCATTGGAGACCTTCAACCATTCCTCTCTCTCCCCTTCGTTCGTAGGTCTCAAAATACTTACTTTGGGAACAAAGTACTTATACAGTTCAATCAAAGCCATCAATTGTGCAAGATACTGAAAGTAAGGATATTGTTTCATGTTTCACTTTTGTTGTCAAAAGGAAGAGTGAAAAGTTAGGAAGTACCAAAGCTAGTCATTATGTGCACGTGGATTTAAGTTTAGGGAGAGAAGTCATGTCTACTTTTTTGTTCTTGAATGGGAGAAATGATGAAACCACAATAGTGGTTTATAGATGGATATTTAATAACCATGGGAAGATTCATGAGTTAGTCATAAGAAATTCCAGTGTAGTGTTGTAGGATTGCCACTATGCAAATAAGGCATTGACTTGATAGTCACAATCCCATTAGTATGAAAAATTATGGGAGAGAGACAAACATCCCTACACAAATATTAACCGATAAGTATGGTTTTGGTGTATCATTTGGAGAATAAACTCCTCTAACAATATTTGTTATTATGACTCTTAAAGGGTCTTACATGACATCTAGGCACTTTTAGGCCCTTGAGATTTCAAGCTTAAGAATCCATAAACAACAATTATGTGCAACCTAGAAATGATGGAAAAGATCATAAAATATATTAGGTAAAATGGATAATCATCTACAACATCACAAAAACATTAATGGGAAAACTAAAAACTACTTACAACCATCAAAAGTAAGGGTTACAACAACAACGAGCATAGAGTAAGGAGAGAGGAGTGGGAAAGAAAGTGAATAATCAGGCCAATGTAGAGTGGAGAAGTGACCTAGAACTTTGGAAGAATAGATTAACCAAGATTCCTTGAAAAAGGAACTCATGTCAAAGATTATTTTTGAGGGAAGTGACCAACATAACAACTCCATATCACTTCTATCCGAATTAAATGTAGCTGAATGCGACGATATGTTCTTTCAAGGAGATAGTCCATTAAAGGAGAACCTCCAGGCCCTGTAGAGACATATATTAGCATAAATTGTAGTGTTATATTTGCTGCATATGCATAACAGTTCATCTCAATCTTGACAACTTTGAAAGGCCAAAATCCAATGGGCACAAGAATACATATGAAGTTTGTGAATGGACAAAGGGAATTTGGAACTCCTCTAAATTAAGTTTGTGTAGTGTTTGTTGTTATGGATTATAGAGACCTATGCATTGGCTCCTTGAACATAATGAGGACCGAGATAATTATATATAGAATCATTAAATCTGAAAATATTATTGTTGAAAGGGGTTTAGGCCTGTTTGGGTACACAGGTACTCCCAACAGACCGAACACCTAGAGCAACCATTTCACACAAATGAATCACAAATCAATACACCGATGTTTGTCACATGGTTAAAACCCTCGAGAGGGAAATAGTCCATGGCCTCAGCCAAATAGCTACGTGGAGCAATTTACTATGCAAAAGAAAGAAAGTTACATGAGCTTCTCATAATTGATCAACTAGCCAAGGACCCTCCATGCTATTTAAATAGAGATCATGGATCAATCAGGTGTTAAGCCATGGATCAATGGTAGGTATGATCTAAGAGAAGTTGAACCGTCGGATCACTTTATGTCTAGAGCATATCATGACCATTGTATTAGAATGTTTATGAATGCATACTAATGCATACTAAAGAAACACACTTTACCTAACAGATATATTACACAAGTTGATCTTAACTAACTCCTAAGTGTCTAAATATCCTAACATCCCCCCTTAAGAACAACTTGGGATAGGATTGAAGGATTTACAAAAGTGACACTATTAGGAGAAGGAAAGAGGCATTAGATCCTATCCCCCCTTAAGGACAAATTCCTAAACTCCTAACATAGATCGAAGTTTAGAAAACTTCGCTTCTGTATGAAACTTGGTGAAGATGTCTGCAAATTGATCATCTGTAGGGCAATAGAGCATTTCAAGAACACGATCATGAACAAGATTTCTGATGAAGTGCATGTGTAGCTCAATGTGTTTTTTGCATTGATGTAGAACTGGATCTTTGGCAAGATTGATGGCACTTTGATTGTCACACAAAATTGGAGTAGGCTGCTGCTACTCGAATCCAAACTTTGAAAGGATCTGTCAAAGCCATAAAGCTTCCTGACTAGCATTAACTATGGCTCGATATTCTGCTTCTACTGAAGAAAGAACAAGAGCTTGTTGTTTCTTACAATCCCAAGTGACATGTCCAGATCCCAAACTGAAAACATAACCTCTAGTAGACTTTCGATCATTAGGATTGTTGGCCCAATTTGAATCAGTGAAACCAACAAACAAAGGTGTCCCCCTTGTACTGTAATGAATCCCAAACTGAATTGTACCTCGAATATATCGAAGTATTCTTTTTGTTTCTTTCCAGTGACTTTCATGAGGAGTTTGCATATAACAGGAAACATGACCAATGACAAAGGAAATGTCAGGATGGGAATGAGTCAAGTATAAAAGACTACCAACAAGCTGACAATACAAGGTGGCATCTACTTCAGGGGAGGTACAAGTGGCATAAAGTTTGACTCCAGACTAGAATGGAGAAGGGGTTGATTTACAATCTTCAATGTGGAAGCGACGAAGTAGGTCACAAGCATGCTTAGACTGGGAAAGAAAGATTGCTTCTTTGGTTTGCAAGACTTGGAGACCAAGAAAATAATACAAATGTCTTAAGTATGACATTTCATAATTTTTCTTAAGACTGGATTTCACATGGGTTATAAGTTTAGGGTCACTACTAGTAAGGATAATATCATCAACATAAAGAACAAGTATGATGAGATGGTTTCCTACTTTCTTGGTATAGACATTGGGGTCAGAATGGCATCAGAAAATCCAGTGTCAAGGAGAAAGATATCCATTTTGGCATACCAAGATCTAGGAGCTTGCTTAAGGCCATATAAGGAATTCTTAAGGAGACAAACAAAGCTAGAGTTATCCTGAACATATCTAGGAGGTTGTTCTATGTAAATTTCCTCCTGTAAATCACCATGTAAAAAGGTAGACTTGACATCCATTTGATGGACTTCCCAGTTATGTAAGGAGGCAAGGGAAAGAACAAGGTGGATGAAATTTATTTTTGCGACAGGAGCAAAGGTTTCATTGTAGTCAATCCCTTAAACTTGGAAAAAAACTTTGGAAACTAACCTTGCCTTAAGCCTTTCAACACTTCCATTTGATGCATACTTAGTTCTATAGACCCATTTACATCTGACAAGTTTTCTTCCTTTTGGAAGAGGAACAAGATCCCAAGTATTGTTCGCCATTAAGGAACGATATTCTTCATCCTTAGCTGCATCCCGATATGGATTTCCTGAAGCTTCTGCAAAAGTTTTTGGATCATGATTCTTGAAAACTTGAGCCAAAAGAGAAGAGGCTTGGTGAAACTGAGAACGTGTTCGACGTTGATCTCTAGGATCACCGACAAGATCGCTAACTGCTTCACATGTTGAACAAACCCATTGAGGAAGCATTGGTGTTGTTTCAATTGGAGGAACATGAGTAGGCAGAGGTGGGTTTTCATCCTCACTATCATCATCAGAAACTAGATTTTGAAACCTGTCAAGGAAGTTGGATGAAGAAGAAGAAGGTACAATCGCCGAATCAGGTTCATAAGCCAAAGATAGCACACCTGCCAAGTTAGGCTCACAGGCCAAGAGATTTTCATCAAATTTAACATCTCTTCTAATGATTATATCATGTGAATGGGGCTGAAGAAGTCTATAACCTTTTACGTCTTCAGAATATCCAACAAATATGCACTTTTCACTTTTAGGCTGCATTGCTTTTCATTTTTCATTCGAAATGTGAGCCCATGCTTCACAACCAAACACATTAAAGTGACATACATTTGGTTTAATTTTACTCCATTCTTCTTCCGGTGTTATACCCTGTAAAAATTTAGTGGGTGTGTGATTAACTATGTAATTTGCATAATTTATGGCCTCAACCCAATATTGAATATTTAATCCCTTAGATTGGATCATACAATTAGCCATTTCTTTTATAGTGTGGTTTTTTAGTTCAGCTACACCATTTTGTTGTGGTGTATATGGAACAGTGTGTTGTTGTTTGATTCCTTGTTCACTGCAGAAAGTAGTGAACTTGTTGTTAACGTATTCTCCTCCATTGTCAGATATTAACTTAATAATTTGATGACTAGATTGTTTTTCAGCAAGGGCCTTGTAGGCCAAGAACATGTTAAATACTTCGCTCTTAAGTTTTAGGAAGTAAACCCAAGTGTGTCTGGAGTAGTCATCAATAAAAGTTAAGAAATATTTGAAACAAAAAAAGGATGTAGATGGAAGATGGCCACACAAGTCACTATGCACAAGCTCCAAGGGAACCGAGGCGTGCCAAGAGGTACGTTTGTCAAAACTGTCTCGATGATGTTTTTCGAGTACACAACAGGAACAAACACCATCCTTGCAAGATACCATCGAAAGACTAGTCACCATATTGTTTTTACATAGTTGTTGCAATGAGCGATAATTTAAGTGACCAAAACACTCATGCCAAAGTTTGCTCAAGTTATCACTATGAGCAACAAAAACTGAAGGAAAAGGTGATGACACAAAGTTGTTAAATTTGTACAACTTGGTAATATCATCAATAGTTCCAGTAGCAAGGACATTTTGAAGATTTTTAAAATCCTTGATTACAACTTGGTGAGGTGTAAACATCACAGTTTTACCTTCACCTGAATGAGTAATTTGATAGACTGATAACAAATTGCAGGAAATTTTTGGAACACAGTACATCACTGAAATGACCATTTTCTACTGGAACTATTCTAGATCCTACAACACTTAGAGATCTATCATCACCAACAAATATTTGTTTGGTGTTACATTCATGCATAGTAGAAAATATGGCTTGATCCTTAGCCATATGATAAGATTCTCTAGAATCAATGAGCCATTCAATTGAAGTAGAAGAAGAAGATGCAGTATAAGAGTAACTAGAAGCCAAAGTGCATGTCCATGAGAGGTATATTTTGAAGACAAATCTAGGCTGATGTGGTTCTTCTTCATTGCTGCTTCCAAGGCTACCATCTTCTTGAAACACTTAGATTCATCATGATTATCTTTCCCACAAAAATTGCAATGAAACTCAGTCTTCTTTCCTTTTATCTTGGATCCTTTGTCATTTTTTAAGGAAGGAGTTGACTGAGAGGGTTTGGCACCCTTGTTGTTTGGCTTATTATTGCGAAAATTATGTTTCTTGGGAGGCTTGGACTTTTCTTTCTATTGGAACAATAAGGCTTTCCCAATTGTATCTGCATTGTTAATTATTCCAAGATGAATGAGCTTATCTTACTGTCTAATTAATGAATCACAAAAGGATTCAAGAATAGGCTCTTGATAGCTAGCGGTAGTCAAGGATTCTATCATGGAGTAGAATGTAGATACAAAAACATAATATGTAGGTCCAAGTTTGGAAAGAATATGATAAATACATTGTTTGTCTTTTTTCTTAATCTTACATTTTCACATAAGAGTCTAAGAGTTTTATATTTAGATAAATAGTCTTGAATGCATGAAAAATAATTTGGATTCAAGGAAATCAACTCATTCTCAAGTTGATGACCTTGAATTTCACTGTGTTTACCAAACACAGATTCCAAATTTTCCCAAGCTATATCAGGTTCATCAATTCCAGATATGTGGAATCGCAAATCAGCAGAGATTGACATCCCAATAAATCCACGAGCTTCATCACATATATTTTTCCATTTAATTTTCTTATCATCATCAGTGGGTTCTGTTTCTTTCCCTAACGTTATCCTAAAAAGTCCCCTACTTTGCAAAACATCCTCCATATGATATTTCCATGAGAAATAGTTAGAAATTGTAAGTATAATATCACAAGGGGGGGCCATACTATAAAATAATGACTAAAAAAACAGAAACTAACTTTGAGGATGCAAAGAGCTTAAAAAAATATGCGGTTTTTAAAAAAAAGGCACTGAAAACTAATTCTAGATGATGAAGTTATGCTTGATCAAGAAAAATGTTGAAGATGTCCCCAATAGTGACGTGGTAGATATTAACTTGACCAACTAAAAAAAAGAACCCCCTTCTTGCCAAGATGAACCTTTGACAATCACTTACAAGAAAGTTGTTTTTTTTAAAAGTGAATCACTTTTATAAAATAAGTGATGTTCACTTTTACAATAATGTTACTTTTAAATAGTGCAACAATAAATTAAAAGACTTAAGTGATTCACTTTTTATTTTATTTTATTTATGTGAGAAGCACTTTTACAATAAAAGAACTTGAAAATATAAATTGCATGCACTAAAAGTAACTTAATAAGACTTGAACTCAAGACCTATTAAGGAAGAAAGCAACTTTGAACCAAGTGAGCTAAGTTTAAAAGGTACGTAAAAGAATGGAAAGAGAAAATGGGTTTTTTTTTTTTTAATATTCTCTCTCGTTCTCTATGCTTGCCTTTTTTTTTTCTGCAAAACAAAAAAAAAACGAAAAAACTTTTCCACTCTATGGGTGGGGTTAGATCTTGGTTAGCTTATCCGGAAATTCTACGTTTTCAAGTTTTTTCATTGTTTCTGATTCGCCGTGATCACACAAGGTGCACGACAAAGAGCATACGTAGCCGAGAAGACAAGAGAAAAAAAACTTTCCCTTATTGTTTATGATTCACCGTGATCGCGCAAGGTGCACGGAAAAGAGCATATGCAGCCAGGGAAGGAAACAGGCTAAGACTAAAATAGTAAATATCTAATAATAAAACTGATAAAATATGAGAGATTTAAAAAAAAAACAAATCCGTCACTGTAACATTATACCTTCATATTTGTCGAAATGGGTGTTTTTGGAACAAACAGAAACGATTTTCAATGAAGTGAAAACTATTTCCCAATGGAAACGGTGCTCTGGATGCAATGGAATAGCTCCCATAGGCCACACATGTATAGAAAATATAGAACCATAAACCCTTTCAAATTTTTGGCAACACCGGTTCTAGATCTTGATCAAAACCGAAAGCAACTCTTCATAAACACTCTGATACCATGTTTGGGTACACAGGATATTCCCAACAGACCAAACACCTAGAGCAATGACTTCAAAAAATTGAATCATAGATCAATACACCAATGTTTGTCACATGGTTAAAACCCTCAAGAGAGAAACAATCCACGGCCCTAGCCAAATATCTACTTGGAGCAATTTATTATGCAAAAGAAAGAAAGTTACATGAGCTTCTCATAATCGATCAACTAGCCAAGGACCCTCCATGCTCTTTAAATAGAGATCATGGACCAATCAGGTGTTAAGCCACAGATCAATTGTAGGTATGATCTAAGAGAAGTTGAACCATCGGATCACTTTATGTCTAGAGCATATTGTGACTGTCGGATTAGAATATTTACGAATGCATACTAAAGAAACACACTTTACCTAACGGATATATTACACAAGTTGATCTTAACTAACTCATAAGTGTCTAAATATCCTAACAAGTCCAGTAATAAGAACACCTGCAAATCCAAATACACAACCACCATAATCGCTCCAACATTATACATGTCATCATACTTTCTATATGTGATGTATGTTTCTAACATATTTCCAGAGACATGAAAGCATTGGTGACAAATAATAGTGCCCATCCATGTATATTGCCAAATCCTTTAGGAACACACATTTATAATACATTATATAAATATTTGTGAGCATATCATAGTTCCCATGTATAACATGATATTTTGTGAGCCTACCCAATACAAGTTAGGAAAAGGAAATGCAGGAAATAAGTGAGAATGGAGACTTGTATGTAAGTAAAAGAGGGGCATACATTAGAATTTTTAGTGCTAACAAATGCCCACACCAATTACCCAAAATCATTCTTGAAAACATTTTTCTTTAGGAAGTAGGAGACTTTTACAAGTTTTTTGTTGATAATTCTTTCCAAGTTTTTTGCTGGTATTTTGCTATGTTTCTGCCAATTTTTTTTCATCCATGGTATAAGTAGAACCAAACAGTTATTTGTCAGACATGTCTTCCTCTAGCGAGGAAATTTTGGGAAGGCTAGAGGAAAGTGAGACATTCAGTAGGTCTACAAGGGCTAGTTCAACTAGATGTCAGAAGCTCAGAAGAAAATTCAATAAACGCATGGAATTTTTTCTCAAAGGAGGGGGGTCATGTTCCTATGATGATGAGATAGTAGGAGACATCGACGTGCCATTAAGGTACAAACACCTAGTGAAACAATGTGTTCCTAGGGATCTTCCTCAAGTAAACACTGATTTTTGTGTGAATGAGAGGATACATAAAATTGCACCGTCTTCATTGCATGGATTGGGGTTGTTTTTCATGGACGACATAAAGGTTGGATATGGTAGATGTGCAGAATTAATGGAGTATGTTGGACCCTCTTACAACTATAGTGATTGGATGCGTCTGGTGCAATATACATGAAGTATACGTAGATATGGGTTGTTAGCGAATTATATACAATTAAAAGACAAAGCTCAAAATAAAGGAGAAACTTTGTACATGGATGAAAGGCCAAAAACAACTAGTAATATTGCGGGGTCTATAAACAGTGCACAACTGAGGTCTACACTTAAGAAACCCAACTGCATATTCGACTCTCGTGAAGGAAACGATGTCTTTGTATGTGCAATTGAATCAATAGTTGCTAGCGAAGAACTGCTTATTAATTACAATTTGAATCGTGTAGATACAAACACAGTTAGTATGGTTATGGTACATCCAACAATTTAACCAAACTTGTATTAATTATTTTAACATCTATAGTATTTTTCATTAGCATATAATTATAATTTTCTACTTTTCTGGTTTCGTTAGGTAATTTTTAGTATGTTTTTTATGCAGGGTTCTCTTAAGGACACCGCCATCTCCGTAGATGTTTGTGGACCTGAGTCAAGGAGGAAGGTATACATCGATATTACCAATTTAATAAATTTAGGATGGACAAATAGATTTGTTGTTATGTATTTTCATTAGTATACTCGGTTTGTTTATATAATCTTATCTATTTTCTATGTAGAGTGTTGATTAGGGAAGACAACCGACTATTGATCAACCGACTGCATCATCGAGGCAACAGGAAAACATGAATGTAATTCTCTATTTCAAATACTTTAAAATCGTAAACATGTATATCGTGTAGCATAATGTTTATTTTGTTATGTATTTTTTCTCTTTTATGTTTGTGTTCATGATGATAATGTTGTCTACCTTTTTTGCAGGTTAACAGGGGAAAGTCCCCAACTATTGATCAGACGACTAGAGCATCGAGGCAACCTGTAAACCTAAATGTAATTCCACATTCTAAATACTTCAAACATGTACACATATAAAACATGTATCATAATGTTTATTTTTGTTCTATATTTGTTAGCTTTTACATATGGTGTTCATTGTGATAATGTTCTCTATTTTTTTGTAAGTGGTCGATCAAGGTAAGTCACCAGATGTTGATCAGACCACACCCTCATCTAGGCATCAGGTAATCCTATGAATCTATCATGATAGAGAATTTTTGTTAATATAATTTTTTGCGCACACTATTTCTTCAAATACTAAGCAATGTTTTATATATTTTTGTTGTAGACAGGGAATTCAGTTTATGAAACACCATCTCAACACTCTTTATAGAATGAGGCCTCCCAGTTATGAAAGATAGTGAAATTAGAGGGTCTACAAACTCGTTGAGGGTGCTACAGAAGACCAGGAAAAAATAAAATGAGGAACTAATTCTTTTGACATTGAAAATTCCACAAATAGAAGAGATTAAAGAAAAGATTCAATTATTGTTACAGAGACGTAAACAATTGGAAGTAAGTTCCCAAATAATAATGTAAATTCATTTAGAACTTTATAATATTAAATTTTATATGCTATTGAACTTATAATACAATGGTTTGAATTTACATCATGTTATGGAGCTTTGCAGTGGTGGTCAAAGTAATGTTGGTCCCAGTGACCAAACCACTCCACATACACCACATACTGCTCCCTTATTGTCCACTGAACAGTGGGAAACATGCTCTACAACACCCCGATGCTAGAAGAGGGTGCAGTCGATGCTTCCCCACCCACAACAGATGCTACAAAAGAAGGAGTGGATGCAAGGTTAGATAGAGAGGTGGATGCATTTCCTATATCTTCTCATGTCACTAGCACTGGTTCAATAGTGTGTACATTTTTGGTAAATGGAGATCTGGTTCCAATAAAAATAGAGAAGATTCCAGGTGATTATAGATTGTTCAATTTAGTTTTTATAATTTGTGTCTAATATAGCAATAATATTTTTTAATGTTGACTAATGATGGAATTAATGTTTTGCAGGAAATAATATATTTTATAAACATATGAATGATTTGTCTTTGGAGATATTCGGGCCCACCATCCACACAATGAGGAACAAATAGTCAAAATATTTAAAGGATGAGCTGACTAATTGCTTGGTTGGTCTGTTTAGACAAGATACCTTCGATACATCAAAGGTCCTATAGAAGGATTGACAACATATGAATATTGTTCGAGACCAGTATAGGGTTCACCTAGGAAAGAACCCTAGGTATGAGCACCCTCCAATGATTCCATCTATGGATTGGAAAGCCCTGGTGGAAGATGGAAAAGAGAAGGGCCCAAGAAAATCAGGAAAGATATCACTAGGAACAAGGAGGCATGCAATACATTCCAAAATGTACTGGTAAGCCTTATTATTACTAGTTTTTATATCAAATTTGGTACATACTCTAATGTATTTCAACACTTGATTAGGCTCTCAGACACATCTAAGGCCACCAAGGCAAGAATTTCAAAAATTGACCAACACAAGCTTGGGCCTGGTGGTTACTCGACCTTAGCAGCCCAATATGTAAGTATCGTAAAACTCGAATCCGCATCCAAATATCATACATATAATTATTTTCATTTTGTTCTGGAAAAAAATGTAAAATTAATTACATCATGCAAATATGAAGCCCGATCGGTTCAAAGAATTTCCCAGTGCAGATTCCATGAAGCTTGGCTTTGAACAGGGCTTTGACGCCATTGTTGAACACTAGAGAAGCTTGTCTGGGCATACTACATGATCTTCTACTGATCCATCTGGTGCATAGGTATGTAAAAACTGTATACTTTAATGATAATTTATTAATTCTCATGCAATTTATTCGTTAGAAATAAATTAACATAAATTATTTATTCCTTTTTGAGCAGGAAGGTAATGATCTTGTTCATGTCAAGGATGTACATGACCAACAACATGAATATCATGCTTCAATTCCTGGTAATGAATTTATTAATATGCTACTGTTTTATATAGATAATTGTAGATGATGAACATTAATTCTAATTCTACACAATTCAACTACAAAGCATGCAGTTGCAGATAACACTGTTCATAGGTTGAGCCTATATAAGATAATGATGAACATGCTGATGTGCCCTTGGTAGGTTAAAAAACACATTCGTAATGTTTTTTTAAATGAATTATTCATATTTATAAAAATAAAAATTTATTAATGAAATATTTTGACATTATTGCAGAAAGTCATCGCCCCCTGCCGGAAGTTCAACCTTGTGAGAAGTCTAGTAGGGAGACTGAGGATCATATTCCTGAAGATGTGACTCAGAGAAAATATTTAAAGATAAGAAAAGTAAAAAAGAAGTGACTAAACAAATTTTTAGTAATTCTTATTTATAATAAAAAAAATTACATGGTTTTTTCCTCTGTTTCATGAATGAATGGTTCAATGAATGCTTTAATGAATGGTTTACTAATTTTTTTTTATTTTCCATTGACTAAATGAATGGTTTTTTCAGTTGTTGAATCATTGAATGGTTTAATGAATGATTTAAATAATGATTTAATGAAAGCATCTTTCAGCTATTGAGTGAAATAATTTGTAGTATATGCATTGTTATTTGCAGTGTAGATGCATTGTTATTTGCATTGTGAAATAGTGAAATAAATTGTTATTTGCAAGTAGATGCATTGGGTTTTGGGAATTGAGAGTGATGTGGGGGAGGGGAGGAGGGGCCATAAGATCTTCCACCTTCACGTGGTTGGTCCTGTTTAGTAGATAATATTAAATTATTCTCGAAACAAAGAGGAGCTCAATGAATGGTAAGGAAGAATACATTAAAAAACAACTATTTCTATAATTTTAGTGTATAATTTTCACTATTGCTATTTGACTCCTTCATTGGAACTTGCTATAGATAGCATTGAGAAACATTTTCATGGTCAAGAGGCAAGAAATGACGTTTTGATGTCATCGATGGAATTATATACATAGTGTTTTTTGTTATCCATGTTTTATCAGGTGATCTATTATTAATAATTATTTTACTTGAATAATTGAATAGTATTGTAATTTACATTGTAATAGTATTGTATTTATTTATATTGGTTTTGTTATTTTTATAAAAAAACATATTTTTTTTTTATGGGTCCTAACATGAAACTATTGCAACTGGACAAAATTTGAAGTATGTTGAATGATGTGTTTAAAGGTAAAGCAGAAGAAGATAGTGTGAAGCTCCATAAATCAAGGCATAATTATGTTTTCTTTTGTTAGGTTGAATTGTGTATTGGGTATTTATGCATATGCACACACACACATTTAGTTGATGATGATGATTACCATACATTCATGCGAACTTTGTTCTATCTGATCTAAAAACTTACCTTAAATAGTTTGATTTATCAGGATAACTGGCACCTTGTTAATAATTTACCAATTCCATATAGCTATGAATTCCATATGTACATGAAAATATATGGGAAATGGCCATTTGTCGTTGGACATATGGATATGAATTACATTTTATTCATTCGTCATATTGTTTGAATATTGAATCATCGAAGTAAAACTTATATGCATGTGCATGACATTGAATTGAAGGATCATAAGAGGGCACACTATTTTATTTGAGGGTGAGTCCTTTTTTCTTTCTTTTCTTTTCTTTTGTTTTAAATCTAAATTCTAAATAAGGACTTATTTTTTCATTTCAAATTACACAAAGATATCTTCCACATGTAAAAACGTCCTCCATAAAGCAATTATGGACAATGACAAGTAGAAGCAAACCCCAACCTCCAAAATCCCCTAAGATGCAATGTTTCACCTTGTCCACAAAAGTGTCAAAGAGAAGGCCTCCCCAAATTGAAAGGAAACCTAAACTTATGTTGTGTCCTCCCTATGTCAACTTCAATAAAGATGCCCCTTCAATAATATTCATATAGAAAAAAAAACAACTTCTAAGAGATATCGGTCTCTATATATCCAATGGACTGATCGAATACTCAATTAATATAGAAAAAAGGCCTTCCTTCAGTGAAAAGTATCCTCCAAGGCCGAGTGCTTGCTGAAAGAAGACTTTCAATAATGTCCTCAATCCTATGTAGACATAGTTGAAATACCTCGTAAATGGACCTGGATTCCTATAAGAATGACTTATGTGGATTGAATCAACATTTTTAAGCCTCATGTGATATACAAAGGAGCCTTTATAACACATCAATGTCTCCATACTTCTTCACTATTGAGTTTTTATTGCCTATATTGTACCTTCATTATGTTAGGAAAGGCGTACAAAACTCTTGAAACATGAGTCAAACGTGGATTAGACCTGAATGAAAGTGAAGACAAGCCAGTTGGTCGAATGCTTATGAAAACTTCACCCTACAGTGCTTAAAAATCAACATAATATGCCATGTGAGCTTCGTAGAATTCATAATGATGAATTTCTACTGTTTATTCGACTCCAAGAGATAGTTCTTTGCTGCTACAATATGCCCAAGGACACTTTTATGATATTGTTGTTTACACATATCTTACCCAAACATGGTATTTTGAAACCTATTGTTGTGTTATACCCATTATTTTTTCCTAGATTTCAAGGTTTAGAGCCATTCTCATCAATACATCTTCCCAAAACTGGATTACCTCTGACTAGGAGGTAAAATAGGGCTGAGAAATGATTTTAAGGACCAGGATGTGCCCAAAAACATGGATATTTAGGTTCATTAATGTTGTTAATTACACCATACTTCCCATATACATGGATTTACTTCTCAAATATCCGCAAACTTTGCGCAGAACAAGCTCAAAGTCATATTAGACCTTCTAGATATCATTGTTTACTACTGATACTTATTATAAAAAGTTCCCAGGTCTAAGTTTTAGCCACTTTATGCAGGTTTCCAACCATGGTAATGCTACAAACATAAATATAATTAATTATAATTAATTTAAAAGTCAATAAATTAAGATTAGCATCAAATGGAAATTTAAGGGAAACACCTATCAGCTAGAATGGATTTGATACCAACGTAGCAACGGAAGTGCTAAATTAACATAAATGTTCTGAAATTTGAATGTATATATATATATATATATATATATATATATATATGTTTTGCATATAAGTCATCTACAAATCTGCAATTTTATGGTGCTTTGAATCAACACATGCACATACCCTACCACCTTCCTTAATTGAACCCGTGATCTCAATGAAGATATCACTTGTTATTTTATCAATTAGTCCCACTCAGTATATACACTTTTTGTTTCTTTATATTTATGAATGATACATATTCAGTAAAGGATCATAGAAAATAGACAAATAAAATATCCATTTGAATGGGAACATATGTGTGGCAACCTATCTTAAATTTAGGATCTTCAGTAGACATTATGTTGATATAGATGTCTATTAAAAGTCACCTTCTTGAATCCTTTTGTTAGGGTTTTTTTTGTGGGTTGTGTCTAACAGCACTAGGATATTGGGATTCCATGCATATATTTACAACTTTCTTATTTTTTTGCTTAGACTGTCTCAATCGAGGTGCCACATTGTGCATAGTTACCACACAACAAGACATAAGAATGTATTGAACATGTAGTGGATTTATTGCAATTGATGATAGGATGGAACTCTTTGAGGGTAGCTACCAAATGTCAGACTAACATTTCACATTACAAATGTCTTGAAACTACCATTATATGGATCAGTAGCATTTTTGTAACCAAAAACTTCTTGTAGTTGTGGGTTTTATGGGTTTACAACCACATTATCATGGATGTTCAAGTCAATGTTTTGGATTCTACCAATGGTTCCATCTTCAGTACCATGAATTAAGATTGGGTGTGTTACCTCCCAAGCTTGCAGCATACTTTTTGGAAATAAGGATGCACCAAGATTAAGGGACCTCAATGACCACAATGTGATTTAATGCAAATATATTTGGGTATACTACGAAGTTCACATTCAAATCCTTAGTTAAGTAGCAGAAGAAAATATTAGAGATCAACAGGGGTAGAACCCCCTCTATTCTCTTCCACCATAAAATATTTAATAGGAACTCCTACAGCAAAGGTAATAGCTTCAAATTTGTGGATCCTCTTAACATGACTGAAGGAGACTAAAAGAGACCTGCAACAGCTTGAATTTGTCCCAAAATGCCTAGGACATTGATTATGCAACACGTAGGATCCATTACACCATCTAACCACCTATTTGGAATCTCTGAAAACCTGTATTCTATCAGTACCTTTATCTATTTAGTGTTCTTCCATTATCAAATAGCTAATAGGACCTCAACAACAAAGGAAATAGCTTCAAAATTTTCGTTCATCTTGAGATGAGTGAAGGGGGTTGAAACGTGACCTGCAACATCTGAATTTGTTTGAAAAGTCCTTGGAGATATATTATGCAACCTTTAGGAGACATTACACCATTCAATCACCAGTTTGGAGTCCTGAAAATCTGTATCATATTAGTACCTTTATCTAATGCACCTTTCGTTGTTATTTGGCCATCAAAGATCTAATATCACCTCCAACAACAAATGTAATAGATTTAGAATTGTGGATCCCATTGACTTGAGTGAAGAAGTCGACTAAAAAAAGATCTGCAATAGGTTGATTATGTTTTAAAAGGTCTAGGAGATAGGTCATGCAACCTGTAGGAGCCTATCCACTATTCATCCACCAGTTTGGACCTGCATCCTATCAGTACCTTTATTCAATGCAATATTCAATGTTTTTCTGCCATCAAAGAGCTAATAGGATCTCTAGCAACAAAGGCATAGATTGAGATGGATGAAGAATATTGAGAAGAGATCTGCAGAAGCTAGCTTGAATTTGTTTCAAAAGATCTGGGAGATAGATCATGCAACCATGCAACCTATAGAATCCATTCCATGATTCACCCACTAGTTTGGAGTATAAAACATGTATCCTATCATCATCGTTATCTAATTCAATATCTAATAGGTTCAATACACAGCAAGTGACTTTGCATTTTCATGTGTGTCTCTGCGCAAACTGATCCTGAAGTTGGTAGAGTGGTCTGAATGGAATAGTGTTTCAGAATCACAAGGACCAAGGTTTTTCTAGTTGGTACCATAAAAAATAATGATCAAGGAAAAGATATATCAATTGCAGGGGGATTGCAATTGCCAGTTTCGTCTCTTCTTTTGAGGTTGTTTGAGCTCAACATATATAGGAAAAACAAAAAAATATTGACATTGAGAGTGTTTGTTAATCGCTAGAGCTTCTTTGAGGGAAGCATAATCATGTTCAAGTTGAATATTTGGTTGAGAATTTGAAGATATCCATATTATTTTATAATGCATGTTTTTAGTGTGAATCCTTATGCTTGATGTGCTCCTCAAACAGAAGTGTATCTAAATATTAAGTGCCTTTCTCTTCCTCAAGATCTGCCATTTCCTTATCTTCATTTATCTTCATTAGTAGTCTCAACCTTGAGACCTACCATTTGCATGCCATTGTAGACCGTCTGAGTAGGATACCATTCTATTAGATTTCCCAGTCTCTATGCTTGCTTATAGCCATCTACCTCTCATCCAAGCTCTACAAATTCCTCTTTCAATGTGCTGGTTTTGGTCAAATTCCAGATTGAATAAAAAAATCAATGGAGAACACAACATGAGAAGTGTGAAACACTTAAACATGAATGTGAGACATACTGATAGAATGAATGACACTGAGAGAGTTGAGGGAATGATTGATGGATTCTTATTTAGGAGAATTAAGAACTATTACGCTTCCTCGTAATGACTGTACTCATCCTATGCTCCGTTAAGTTATAACACCTACCCAGCAGATATTACATACTTAGCTTTCTTTTGAAACTTGTGGCTTAGGAAGGGTCAAACAATTCATGACTAGGGAAGGGACACATTGACCATAAGACAAGGTAACAAAGTTTTATCTATTAAATTTGAATACACAGATAGTCGAAAGAAATAGCTTCATGATGACTTGGAGACATTGGTGTCCTAGTCAACCATTTGGCATGAATATACATAACCTTTGGATAGCACATTAATGCATGATTAATTTTTTCTAGACCAAATGAATTCAAATAATGGTGTATATTTTATTAGGCTAGAGTCAAATTGCAGTGATAAAGCCAAGGTGACATAAATATCATAGAAAAAATTGTCTCAAAGCTTATAGCAAAATTCTCTTTTAGTTTTGTACTGTTCTAGTTAGGATATTTCCTGTCATTGATAGTTGGAGTACAAGATAAACATTTAAATTCATAATGCAAATTTGAATTCAGGGGATACTTTTCTGTCTATTTTCAAATCCCATAAATACTACTTTTACATGCTCTTAATTTTATGACCAATACTCAACTCTTCAAGGACTTTCCAGTAAAAGTATGTAAGTATCTATTACAGGGAAAATATGTAACTGTAGTGCTGCTATAATCAAAATTCTTTTTTTAGAATGAAGAGGTTGCATTGAGAGAATTATTTTGTTTGACTGTCATATCATGGTGTGTATACGCATCTTTCTCTTTAGCTGTATGCGTATCCTTCTATTTCTTAATTCTGGAAAGAATTTCAATTCCTTGATTGCATTAGACTTAGGGCCATAATATTTTATTTGGAGCAACCATTCAAGTTTTTTTGTTGTGATATTGTAGGAAAATTTCATATGGTTGTATCTTCTAGTTATGCATGTTCTCTATCTACATTCATAGAGATGACAATTTAATACACATTCATTGTTCGCTTCTTATGCAGAGTTTGACGACACTCGAAATCATTTAAATGACATCTAAAAATGTCTTGTGCACTCCTTGAGGTGTACACTGCATATTATTCATTAGTAATGTTACATAACAAAAATAATGATTACCAGTACTAATTACACATGGAGCAACGACATGAATATTTTCTATCACATTTCTATGTGTAGATTCAATTTGAAATTCATTTTTTTATGAATGTTATGAAATGTAAGTTTGAAACATTTATTGTAGCATTTCAATCCATTTTCTGAATACCCTCTCAAACACTATGAAACTAATTTGTCTAGATGTATATGTAAATCCTGTGCTTGTTAGTCCAAACATAATATTTTTGACAATACATGTTTCTATGTAAACACTATACTGAGTAAGTGCCCTACTTGTTTCAAAGGCATTATTGGTATGCTTGACTAGGAAGTGATTCTTTATGAGTTATTTAATTAACAAACATCATTTCAAGTTACTGAGAGGTTATTCATGCATATGAAACTTCAAGATAGGAACTTGAGTTTCCTCTATTGTATCCTGCATTTATGCCAGAAACTGTACTCTTAATTTCCTATATGCAAGTTCTCTTCAGCCTCATATCGCTCTCTTATTAGGGTTACAGTTTGTATGCATGGTAAAAGGCAGTTGGTTGGTCACCTCACTCATGGTCCATCTAATGAAAAACCTATGAACCGAATGCCTCAATTGAATGATTGAAGGGACTCAAGAGTGAAATGAGTTTTCATGAATACTGCAAGCTTGACTAAACTATAATATTATAACCCCTAAAAAACTTTGATCTTTTATGATTTAGAATGTAAATATTTGTGATTGACATCTCCATGTAGAGAGGTAAAGAGATTGAGAATTATGAAATGGAAGCAAGGGCTGCTGCTTGGTCCTTGTAATGAATTTTTGGCTCAGGATCAAATTTCTCACCACCACCTATTTGTTATAAATACATGGTTGTACTCAACTAAAGAGAAAAATCAATCCCTCCTTGGATTCTCATCCTCCTTTGCAATAACCAATCACATCCATATCGTTAAAATTCCAATTATATATAATAAATAACTATGGGTATCACAAGTGTGATGAGTTTCCATACTTGAGATTTATGTATCGAATCTCTAACTCAATAGTCCAAATTGGGGGAGTGATTTCAGCACTGAATTAATTGTGGTTGCTTCTTTTGTCTGAGTTCATTAACTGTCAAAACTGATTCATGGTCCCTCTTTACCAATTTGTAAGGGCACCTTGGATTCGATTATAGGTCTCTCTTTATGACAAGGGACATCTTGTAAGAAATTTTCACATATGTTTAACTCATGTCTGTATGCCACTTCCCATGAGAAAAGGACCATAGGTGGAAAACAAAATCAAAGGACTTTTTATAAAAGTCAAAGGAAAAAAATAAAAGTACATTTTTGGTAAAAGTGAAAGTGAAATTAGGAAAAGAATAAAAATATTATTATTTTTATTTTTCCTAATTAAAGGACTTCTTAAAAAATTCAAAGGAAAAAATAAAAGTACCCTTTTAGTAAAAGTGAAAGTGAAATTAAGAAAAGAATAAAAATATTATTATATTTATTTTTCCTAATCTTGTCCACTTAGAGGTGAACAAAGGCTATAAAAGAAGATCAAGCCTTCTCATTTGTTACACACAATTTTGCTCTCACAAGAGAAGAAGAATATATTATGTTCAAACCCTCAGCTAGGGTTTTATCAACAAAGTCCATCTTCAGCGTTTTTTCACAGCTATCTTCAGCATTCCATTTTTGGTCAGTTTTCAGCAGTCTGATATTTTTGGGCAATTTTCAGCAGTCTGATATTTTCAGGCAGTTTTCAGCAGTCTGATATTTTTGGGAAGTTCTCAGACAGTTTGATATTTTTGGGTAGTTTTCAGCAAGCTGATATTTTTGGGCAATTTTCAGACAGTCTGATATTTTCAGGCAGTTTTCAGCAGTATGATATTTTCAGGCAGTCTGATATTTTTGGGTAGTTTTCAGCAGGCTAATATTTTTGGGCAGTTTTCAGAGAGTCTGATATTTTTAGGCAGTTTTCAGCTGTCTGATATTTTCAAGCAATTTTTAGTAGTCTTATACTTTCGGGCAGGAGAGAGAAAATCTTAGTTTTTCTGAGAAAGCCCTAAATTGATAATTTTCTGTAATTGTGAAATTATGGGTAAAATTATCAGCCTAATTTTTACTGATGAATTTTACAGTTACTGTGGTCAAAATACAGATCTAGATTTGAGGAACTTTTTGAAGAATTTCTTAAGCCATCTCATTTACGAGATGAGCTATTAATGCTTTTGGGGCTTTTGTCCTTTGAAGGTTTCCCCAATGAAAAATATTGTGTCCATGTGTGTTGATGTGATGAATGCATTTTTACTGCATTGCTGATCTATTTATGTTTATCTATATATTTTTAAAGTTTATGCTAATGCTGAAAATTTAACATGGTATCAGAGCTTAGCATGTGGAAACACAGTAAACGGATACTGCTGTTGTTTCTCACTAGATCTTGGAATAAGATTTGCAGATCTAACATTTGGATAAGTGATAGAGATGGCTACCATTGGTTTCAAACTAGAAGAGAAGCTCTCTGGTTCAGGAAACTTCAATTCCTGGAAGGCCAGGTTGACAGCCATTCTTGATGAGAATGACTTGGATGACATTGTTCTTAATGTCACAGAAGAGCCAACTACAAATGATGATAGGATTTCCTATAAGAGGAAGCAAGGTAAGGCTAGAAGAGTTATTTATGATTCTATCAAAGAAAAATTGATGCCTAACATCACATCCTTGAAGACTGCTAAAGAATGTTATGATACATTGGTAAACCTCTATGAAAAGAAGGCTCCCAGTCAAAAGAGAGTCTTAAAAAGGAGGCTATGAACTTTGAAGCTAAACAAAGATGAAAGTGTTGGTTCCTTCTTCACCAAGATCAAATAGGTAAGAGATCAACTCCTTTCTATTGGTGTTACTATTGATGAAGATGATATTGTACAAACAGTGGTTGATGGTCTCCCAAGCTCTTGGGAAACCTTCATGGAATACGTCTGTGGACGAGAAAATTAGCCAACCTTTGAAAGGCTTTGGCATGATTGCATACAAGAAGAAGCAAGGAACACTAACAAGGTAATAAAGAAGGATAAACTTGCACTTGCAGCAAAGACCAAGAAGTTCAAGAAGCCTTTCCCTCAGCAGAAGAAGGGTAAGAAACCTCAAGGTAAGTTTTCTCACATGTCCAAGATTGAATGTTATACTTGTCACAAGTTTGGACATTATGCTAGAGACTGCAGGCAGAACAAGAAGAAACCCAAGAGAAAGTTTCAAGCATCTATTGCAGAAGCAGAGGAAGAAGAAGATGAAGAACCAAAGAAGAAGAAGAAAACCAAGGCTAATAAAATAGATGAGCCTAGAAGAGAGTACTATTTGATTTCTTCTCTAACTGGTTCTTTGTCAGCTTGCTCCACTTCTTGGTTGGTGGATAGTGGTGCCTCCAGGCACATGACAGGTAACCATGGTACCCTTACCAGTTACAGAAAGAAGAAGTTCACCACTCAGGTAGAACTTGGAGATGACTCCACTTACAAGATTGAAGGAGTTGGCTCAACTTCATTACAACGTGACTCAAATACGGTTCTTCATATTGATGATATTCTTTATGTTCCTAGGTTAAAGAAGAATCTTTTATCTGTTACTGGTTTAGAATACAAGGGCCACAGAGTCCTTTTTATGGACAAAAATGTATTTTTATGGGCAAAAGACATAGATCTAGATTCAGCAGTTTAGATTGGGGTTCGAGAGGGAGACCTCTACAAGGCCTCCAAAGTTTCCACTCATGCTTTGGTTCATCACACAATTGATCCTTGTGAACTTTGGCATACAAGGTTTGGACACCTTCACTACACAACTCTCCCAGTATTGCAGAACATGGTCATAGGTATGCCAGAAGTTTCTCCAAAGCATGAAGGAATTTGCAAAGGATGTGCTCTAGGTAAGAACACTAAGAAATCCTTTCCCAGAAGCAAGAGTAGATCTAAAGGCATTTTGGATTTGATTCATTCTGACATTTGTGGGCACATGTATTCACCCTCCTTTAGTGGGTGTTTATATTATGTCTTGTTTATTGATGACTACTCTCGGAAGTCTTGTATTTACTTCCTCAAGGCCAAGAGTGAAACCTTTGACAAGTTCGAAGAGTTCAAGACACTGATTGAAAATCAGATTGGCAGGCACATCCGTATCTTGAGATTGGATAACAGAGGTGAGTATGAATCTAATGAGTTTGATGATTTTTGTCCAAAAGCAGGAATCAAGAAAGAGATGACATTTCCTTACAACCCCCAACAGAATGGGGTTGCAGAAAGGAAGAATAGAATGATTTGTGAGGCTGCTAAAGCCATGATCACTGATCTAGATCTTCCTTTGTTTTTATGGGCTGAAGCTACCAGAACTGTAGTGTAAATCCAAAAGAGAAGACCTCATGCTATCTTGGGTGAGAAGACTTCAGAACAAGTCTTCACCAAAAAGAAACTTGCAGTTGATCACATGAGGATATTTGCCACTCATGTGTATGTTCATTTGCCAAAAGAAAAGAGGGCCAAGCTAGAGCCTTCTGGTAAGAAAGGATTATTTGTTGGGTACAGTAATTGCTCGAAGGATTATTGAGTATATATACCTGGACAGAGGTACATTGAGGTCAGCAGAGATGTGATCTTCCACGAGGAAGCGGTGTTTCCTAAAACACTAGAGCTTTCTCAGTAGAGATGCAGTTGCTCCACTTGAGTTTCTAGATTTAGAAATTCAGAGGGAGGAAGAGTTTGATGATAAAAATCCAAATGTTCCTGAGAACATTGAAATTCCACTAGAAGAACTACTTGAAGTTCCTCCTTCCAAAAGGAGACCTGCTTGGTATCGAGAAACGGTACAAGAAGCCGAGAAGCATAGAGCTCCTCTAGGGACTTTTAGAGAAAGCATAAGACCACAAAAGTACTCCGGTCTTATGAGTCAGCTTATCAGTTCATAACCTTTATCGTACAAAGAAGTATCAAGTAAATAGGTATGGGTTGATTCCATGATTGAATAGTATAAGTCAATCATGAAGAATGATCTTTGGAAATTTGTTCCCAGACCTACAAGAAAGTCGATAGTGACTTCCATATGGCTTTATAAGATCAAGCATGCTGCAGATGGCAGTGTGGAGAAATATAAATCCTGATTCGTAGCTCGTGGCTTCACTTAGAAATAAGGAATTGTCTATGATGAGACATTTGCACCTGTTTCCAGGTACACTACCATCAGAACCATCATCTCACTTGCTGCAGTATTCAAATGGAAGTTACATCAGATGGATGTAAAGACAGCCTTTTTCAATGCTAAGATTGAGGAAGAGGTCTATATTGAACAACCTGAAGGCTTTGTTACTCATGGGAAGAAAACCCATGTATGTAAACTGAAGAAAGCCTTGTATGGACTAAAATAGGCTTCGAGAGTCTAGTATGCCAGGATGGATGGATTTCTCCATAGCTTGGGGTTCTCCAAAAGTACAGCTGATTCTAACTTGTACTTTAAATTTGTTCATAATCATGTATTGATACTTTTTCTATATGTAGATGACTTGTTTCTTACAAGTGATGAATAGTTGATAGACCAGTGTAAGAGGGAGCTTATCTTTGAATTCGAGATGATAAATCTCGGAACGATGCATTACTTCCTTGGCTTAGAAGTCTGGAAAAATCCAAGTGAGATCCTCCTAACACAAGGAAAAATTACAATGGATATCTTGCAGAGATTTGGGATGTAGGACTGCAAGTCCATGAGTGTACCAAAAAATACCAACTTGACAAAGCTGCGGGACTCAGCCTCTAGTTCATAGAATGTGGACTCTACTCTATACAAACAGCACATTGGTTCCCTGATGTATCTCGTGCATACGAGACCAGACATCTGCTACACAGTGAATGCACTGAGTCAGTTCATGTCAGATCCAAAGTGCATACACTTGGTAGCTGCCAAACATGTACTCAGATATGTGCGAGGGACTATCACTTATGGGCTTAGGTATACTTCCAGCAGTGGAGTATTATTATCTAGATATTCAAATTCAGATTGGGCTGGCAGTGTAGTCGACCAAAAAAGTACCTCTGGTTATTTTTTTAGCATGGTATCAACAATGATCTCTTGGTCCAGCTGGAAGCAGGGTTCCATAGCTCAGAGTACAGCTAAGGCAGAGTATATTGTTGCAAGCGATGCCTACAAGGAAGCAATTTTGCTCATAAAGTTGTTATCTGATCTGTTCGAGGGAAATCTTGACTCAACGATCATCCATTGCTATAATAAGAGTTGCATAAAGCTTTATGAGAATCCAATGTTTGATGATAGATCAAAACACATTGAAATGAGGTATCATTTCATAAGATACCTAGTGCAGAGAGGTGCTCTGAAGATGCAGTACATTCGTACAGATGAATAGATTGCAGATATCTTGACCAAGCCTCTGACAACATCAAAGTTCGTGTTCTTTCGTGACAAGCTTGGTATGGCAGAGAATGCCTCTCTCGCTGAGAGGGAGTGTTGATTTTCTGAGCAGCATTGAGATTTTTTTTCTTCGGAGAATGGGACCACCTGGTCCGGGACCATGCTGAAGACTCAACCTAGTGTTGAGTGACCATTCTGTTGAATGGTAGATATCTAGTCTTGGAACATGATATAAACCCATATCTTCCCTGGGTAGACTCAACCTTGTGTTAAGTAGACATCTGGTTTGGGACAATGATGTAGATCAGTCTGGGACTGGTAGACTCAGCTTAGTTATGAGTAGCCATTCTCTGGGAGAATGAAGACACTATAAGCCCTAGACTGGGTCTGGGCATGTGTGTGGCACTTTGATTGTTGATCTATGGGCTTGGTGTGCTTCTCCAAGGATTAGCTACCCTTGGTTAAGTTAGCCTGGTACCAGATCTAGGTGTCATACAGTGTGTGAGATAAAAGCATTAATAACTCTCTTGGTTTATGATGATGTACGTTTGAAATAAAAAAGTACCACAGGTAATGATCACAGGGGCACTTGGTAAAAGGCCAAAGTCAAAAGTCAAAGAAAAAAAATAAATAAAAGTACCTTTTTTTCTAATAGTGAAAGTGAAATTAGGAAAAGAATAAAAATATTATTATTTTTATCTTTTCTAATCTTGTCCACCTAAAAGGACCATAGGTGAAAAACAAAATTAAAAGACTTCTTATAAAAGTCAAAGGAAAAAATAAAAGTACCTTTTTGGTAAAAGTGAAAGTGAAGTTAGGAAAATAATAAAAATATTATTATTTTTATTTTTCCTAGTTAAAGGACTTCTTAAAAAAGTCAAAGGAAAAAATAAAAGTACTGTTTTAGTAAAAGTGAAAGTGAAATTAGGAAAATAATAAAAATATTATTATTTTTATTTTTCCTAATCTTGGGCCACTTAGAGGTGAACAAAGGCTATAAAAGAAGATCAAGCCTTCTCATTTGTTACACACACTTTTTCTCTCACAGGAGAAGAAGACTATCATATGTTCAAACCCTCAGCTAGGGTTTTATCATCAAAGTCCATCTTCAGCATTTTTGCACAGCTATCTTCAGCATTCCATTTTTGGGCAGTTTTCAGCAATTTTCAGCAGTCTGATATTTTCAGGTAGTTTTCAGCAGTCTGATATTTTTCGGCAGTTTTCAGACAGTCTGATATTTTCTGGAATTTTTCAGCAGGCTGATATTTTTGGGCATTTTTTAGACAGTCTGATATTTTCAGGCAGTTTTCAACAATCTAATATTTTCAGGGAGTTTTCAGATAGTCTGATATTTTCGAGTAGTTTTCAGCGGGCTAATATTTTTGGGTAGTTTTTAGATAGTCTGATATTTTTAGGCAGTTTTCAGTAGTCTAATATTTTCAGGCAGTCTGATATTTTCGGGAAAGAGAGAGAAAATCTCAGTTTTTCTGAGAAAGCCCTAAATTGGAAATTTTCTGTAATTCTGAAATTGTGGGTAAAATTAGTAGTCTAATTTTTATTGATGAATTTTACAGTTACTGTGGTCAAAATCTAGATCAGGATTTGAAGAAATTTTTGAAGAATTTCTTAAGCCATCTCATTTACGAGATGAGCTATTAATGCTTTCAGGTTTTTGTCCTTTAAAGGTTTCCCTAATGAAAAATATTGTGTCCATGTGTGCTGATGTGATGAATGTGTTTCTACTGCACTCCTGATCTATTTATGTTTATCTGCAAATTTTTAAAGTTTATGCTAATGTTGAAAATTTAACATGGTATTAGAGCTTAGCATGTGAAAACACAGTAAAGGGATACTGCTGTTGTTTCTCACTAGATATTGGAATAATATTTGCAGATCTAGCATTTGGATAAGGAACAGAGATGGCTACCATTGCTTTCAAACCGGAAGAGAATCTCTCTAGTTCTGCAAACTTCAATTCTTGGAAGGCTAGGTTGATAGCCATTCTTGATGAGAATGACTTGGATGACATTGTTCTTAATGTCACAGAAGAGCCAACTACAAATGATGGTATGCTTTCCTACAAAAGGAAGCAAGGTAAGGCTAGAAGAGTTATTTGTGATTCTATCAAAGAAAATTTGATGCCTAACATCACATCCTTGAAGACTACTAAAGAATGCTAAGATACATTGGTAAACCTCTATGAAAAGAAAGCTCCCAGTCAAAAGAGAGTCTTAAATAAGAGGATACGAACTTTGAAACTGAACAAAGATGAAAGTGTTGGTTCCTTCTTCACCAAGATCAAACAGGTAAGAGATCAAATCCTTGCTATTGGTGTTACTGTTGATGGTGATGATCTTGTAGAAACAGTGGTTGATGGTCTCCCAAGCTCTTGGGAAACCTTCATGCCATCCATCTGTGGATGAGAAAATTAGCCAACCTTTGAAATGCTTTGGCATGATTGCATACAAGAAGAAGTAAGGAACATTGAAAACGTAATCAAGCAGGATAACCTTGCACTTGCAGCAGAGACCAAGGAGTTAAAGAAGCCTTTCCCTCAGTAGAAGAAGGGTAAGAAACCTCAGGGTAAGTTTTCTGATATGTCCAAGATTGAATGTTATACTTGTCACAATTTTGGACATTATGCTAGAGATTGGCGGTAGAACAAGAAGAAACCCAAGAGAAGGTTTCAAGAATCTACTATAGAAGCAGAGGAAGAAGAAGATGAAGAAGCAAAGAAGAAGAAGAAAACCAAGGCTAATAAAACAGATGAGCCTAGAAGAGAGCACTATCTGATTTTTGCTCTAACTGGTTCTTTCTCAGCTTGCTCCACTTCTTGGTTGGTGGATAGTGGTGACTCTAGGAACATGATAGGTAACTGTGGTACACTTACTAGTTATAGAAAGAAGAAGTTCACCACTCAGGTAGAACTTGGAGATGACTCCACTTACAATATTGAAGGAATTGGCTCAACTTCACTTCAACTTGACTGAGGTATAGTTCTTCATATTGATGATATTCTTTATGTTCTTGGGTTAAAGAAGAATCTTTTTTCTGTTGCTGGTTTAGAAGACAAGGTCCATAGAGTCCTCTTTAAGGACAAAAAGGTCTTTTTATGGGCAAAATACACAGATCTAGACTCAACAGTTCAGATTGGGGTTCGAGAGGGAGACCTCTACAAGACCTCCAAAGTTTCCACTCGTGCTTTGGTACATCACATAGTTGATCCTTGTGAACTTTGGCATAGAAGGTTTGGACACCTTCACTACATAGCTCTCCCAGGATTGCAGAAGATGGTCACAGGTATGCTAGAATTTTTTCCAAAGCATGAAGGAATTTGCAAAGGATGTGCTCTAGGTAAGAATAGTAAGAAATCCTTTCCCAGAAGCAAGAGTAGATCTAAAGGAATTTTGGATTTGATTCATTTTGACATTTGTGGGATCATGTCTTCACCCTGCTTTAGTGGGTGTTTATATTATGTCTTGTTTATTGATGACTACTCTTGAAAGTCTTGGATTTACTTCCTCAAGGAAAAGAGTGAAACCTTTTACAAGTTCAAAGAGTTCAAGAAACTGATTGAAAATCATATTGGCATGCGCATCCATATCTTGAGATCAGATAACGAAGGTGAGTATGAATCTAATGAGTTAGATGATTTTTGTCGAGAAGCAGGAATCAAGAAAGAGTTGACAGTTCCTTACAACCCCCAGCAGAATGGGGTTGCAGAAAGGAAGAATAGAACGATCTGTGAGGCTGCTAAAGCCATGATCATTGATTTAGATCTTCCTTTATTTTTATGGGCTGAAGCTGCTGGAACTGCAGTGTCCATCCAGAATAGAATCCCTCATGCTATCTTGGGTGAGAATACTCCAGAAGAAGTCTTCACCAAAAAGAAACCTGCAGTTGATCACATGAAGATATTTGGCACTCCTATGTATGTTCATGTGCCAAAAGAAAAAAGGGCCAAGCTAGAGCCTTCCGGTAAGAAAGGCTTATTTGTTGGGTACAGTGATTGCTCGAATGATTATCAAGTATATATACCTGGAAAGAGGTACATTGAGGTCAGCAAAGATGTGATTTTTGATGAGGAAGTGGTCTTTTGTAAAATGTTAGAGCTTTCACCGGAAGATGCAGTTGCTCCACTTGAGTTTCCAAATTCATAAATTCAGAGGGAGGAAGAGATTGATGATCAAACTCCAAATGTTCTTGAGAACATTGAAATTCCACTAGAAGAACTACTTGAAGTTCCTCATTCCAAAAGGAGACCTGTTTGGTACCGAGAAATGGTACAAGAAGCCAAGAAGCATAAAGCTCCTCCAGGGACTTTCAGAGAAAGAATAAGACCACATAAGTACTCTGGTCTTATGAGTCAGCTTATCAGTTGAGAACCTTCATCGTACGAAGAAGGAGCAAGTAAATAGGTATGGGTTTATGCCATGATTGAAGAGTATAAGTCAATCATGAAGAATGATGTTTGGAAAGTTGTTCCCAGACCTACAAGAAAGCCAGTAGTGACTTCTAGATGGCTTTATAAGATCAAGCATGCTACAAATAGCAGTGTGGAGATGCATAAAACTAGATTCGTAGCTCGTGGCTTCACTCAAAAAGAAGGCATTGACTATGATGAGACATTTGCACCTGTTTCCAGGTACACTACCATCAGAAACATCATCTCACTTGGTGTAGTATTCGGATGGAAGTTACATCAAATGGATGTAAAGACAAGCTTTCTCAATGGTAATATTGATGAAGAGGTTTATATTGAACAACCTGAAGGCTTTGTTACTCATGGGAAGAAGACCCATGTATGTAAATTGAAGAAAGCCTTGTATGGACTAAAAGAGACTCCGAGAATCTGGTATGCCAGGATGAATGGATTTCTCCATATCTTGGAGTTCTCCAAAAGTACAGGTGATTCTAACTTGTACTTTAAAGTTGCTCATAATCATGTCTTGATACTTGTTCTATATGTAGATGACTTCTTTCTTACAGGTTATGAACAGTTGATAGACCAGTGTAAGAGGGAGCTTACCTCTGAATTCAAGATGAAAGATCTTGGAATGATGCATTACTTGGCTTAGAAGTTTGGCAAAAGCCAAGTGAGATCTTCCTGACACAAGGAAAGTATGCAATGGATATCTTGCAGAGATTTGGGATGCAAGATTGCAATTCCATGAGCATACCAATGACTACCAACTTGACAAAGTTGCGGGACTCAACCTTTAGTTCACAGAACGTGGACTCTACTCTATATAGACATCTCATTGGCTCTCTGATGTAGCTTGTGCATATGAGACCAGACATATGCTACATAGTGAAAGCACTAAGTTAGTTCGTGTCATATCTGAAGCACATACACTTGGTAGCTGCCAAACATGTACTTAGATATGTGTGAGGGACTATCACTTATGGGCTTAAGTATACTTTTAGCAGTGGAGTATTGTTATCTAGATATTTATATTCAGATTGGGCTGGCAGTGCAGTCGACCAGAAAAGTACCTCTAGTTATTGCTTCAATATGGGATCAACAATGATCTCTTGGTCCACCAGGAAGCAGGGTTCCATAGCTTAGAGTACAATTGAGGTAGAGTATATTGTTGCAAGCGATGCCTGCAAGGAAGCAGTTTGGCTTAGAAAGTTGTTATCTGATCTGTTCGAGGGAAAGCTTGACTCAACGATCATCCATTGTAATAATCAGAGTTGCATAAAGGTTTTAGAGAATCCAATGTTTCAAGACAGATCGAAACACATTGAAATGAGGTATCATTTCATTAGAGACCTAGTCCAAAGAGGTGCTCTGAAGTTGCAGTACATTTGTATAGATGAACATATTGCAGATATCTTAACCAAGCCTCTGATAGAATCAAAGTTTGTGTACTTTCATGACAAGCTTGGTATGGCAGAGAATGCCTCTCTTGCTGAGAGGGAGTGTTCATTTTCTGAGCAGCATCGAGAGTCCTTCTCTTCGAAGAATGGGACCGCCTGGTCTGGGACCACGGTGAAGACTCAACGTAGTGTTGAGTGACCATTCTGTTGAATGGTAGATATCTGGTCTCGGACCATGATATAAACCCAGATCTTCCCTGGGTAGACTCAACCTTATGTTGAGTAGACATCTTGTCCGCGACCACGATGTAGACCAGTCTGGGACTGGTAGACTCAACTTAGTTATGAGTAGCCATTCTCTGGGAGAATGAATACACTGTAAGCCCCAGACTTGGTCCGGGCATGTGTGTGGCACTTTGACCATTGATCTATGGGCTTGGTGTGCTTCTCCAAGGTTTAGCTACCCTTGGTTAAGTTACCCTAGTACCAGATCTAGGTGTCACACAATGTGTGAGATAAAATCATGAATAACTCTCTTAGTTTATGATTATGTACTTTTTAAATAAAAAAGTACCACAGGTAATGACCACAGGGGCACTTGGTAAAAGACCAAAGTCAAAAGTCAAAGAAAAAAAAATGAAAGTACCTTTTTGGTAATAGTGAAAGTGAAATTAAGAAAAAAATAAAAATATTATTATTTTATCTTTTCTAATCTTGTCCACCTAAAAGGACCACAAATGGAAAACAAAATTAAAGGACTTCTTATAAAAGTCAAAGGAAAAAAATAAAAGTACATTTTTAGTAAAAGTGAAAGTGAAATTAGGAAAAAAATAAAAATATTGCTATTTTTATTTTTCCTAATTAAAGGACTTCTTAAAAAAGTCAAAGGAAAAAATAAAAGTACCTTTTTAATAAAAGTGAAAGTGAAATTAGGAAAAGAATAAAAATATATTATTTTTATTTTTCCTAATCTTGTCCACTTAGAAGTGAACAAAGGCTATAAAAGAATATCAAGCCTTCTCATTTGTTACGCACACTTTTGCTCTCGTAGGAGAAGAAGACTATCTTATGTTCAAACCCTCAGCTAGGGTTTTATTAGCAAAGTCCATCTTCAACATTTTTACACAGCTATCTTCAGCATTCTATTTTTGGATAGTTTTCAACAATTTGATATTTTTGGACAATTTTCAGCAGTCTGATATTTTCAGGCTGTTTTTAGCAGTCTGATATTTTTTGGCATGTTGTCCACCGATTGCACACCAGCAGCAGAAATCTTCTGAAAGCTGTCTCCTCACTTGAGAAAGTGGGAGAGGTGTGACCTTGGGGGCAAGCACAGAGCTAGGTACTGTCACCTACTCCTAGCTCCTCCGTTTAGGCTAACTCCTAACGAAGCCAAGGGGGTAGTCCCTAACAAAGAGTTTTCTATGGATCAATGTTTAAGTTAACTTTTAGATGTTCCAGATGCGGATGGGTGTTGTTTAGGAGTTATTGTGATTTAAGATGATTAATGTGATGAATTTAACACAAGACAAAGCAATCCACATTGCTATCACCGAAATTGAAAGATAGACAAATATTTTGAGAACTTCACGAAATAGATAAAGCATTCACAGATATGATTTATAATCAAACATTCGATGGACAAATGGTCCAGATTATGAAAAATGCATAAAAGATAGGACCAGTTCCTATGGAGTCAACTTATCGGAGATGCTTCGAGTGTCAAAAGATGCCAGTGAATGTTAGGTTTTGCAAGTGCTCTTGGTAAGTTTTAAGAGTTTTTACTTGTGATATTCACTTATGGTAGCTGGATGTCCTAACCGGTAATACCTTCAGTGGCTCCGTTCAAAGACATGATGGACCTATTTAGGGTCAAAGGTAAGTGTTCAATAACTTAACTACTAGTGCCCATATTAGGTAGCTCGGTGCCCAAACTTGGAATTTTCCCACATGCCTCGGTATTTATCGAACAACGTCGGTGTGTTGGTTATGGGGAAAAGTTTTAGTTAAGTTCCTCTTGTGGGGTTTAAAGATCCAATGCTATTTCTGGGTATTCCGATCTAAGATCAGTCAGAGCATACTCTGGCAAGGAGGGAAGGGGATTAATTAATTAAAGGGATGTGAGTTGCGAATTTTATTAAGTTAATTAATTAAAACTCTCCGACAGAGAGCACTCTTGACCTCGTCTTATGACCGTGGTTCAAGAGACTTAGCTAATCTATATGAAGCTAATGCAGGGATTATGCAAATATAAAATGTTCTCCAGTACAGAGTGCTCTTGACTTGTGTTTCTGCAAGTTCAAGAGTCTTACTTATGGATTATTAATTGATTAAACAAGCACAAGATGATATTAGTTTCTTAGACTCTCCAATAGAGAGCAATCTTGATCCACCTTATGGTGAGATTCAAGAGATTTAAGTAGTTGATTAACTTAGAAAGATAAACAATTAAAATGAATAATCAACTTAGCAATGATGAATTAACAATTAATGATATAAGCATGAGATGTAATGAATGATGAAAACTAGCACTAATCAAAGCATGCACACAACACAAGCCTCCCCAAATGGGGGAGGAAGAGAGCGGGGACTTAAAAACCCCACTCAAAAAAAGATCTTTTATTAACCTTGATATAATGTGCCTTAAGGAACCTGATCCTTGAAAGAAATTTTCAAATGAAGGTAAAATAACTCTACAAATATTGTAACCTGTAAAAATGAGAGTGCCTTGTATTTTTACTTTTGAGATCTTTTATTAAACTTTGAAAAGGGAAATATGAAGAAGTTTGAAGAGAGTAAAAAGAACAAAGGAAAGAGAGCCGAAACAATAGAAGATGAGAGAAGGAAGGCGAAAAAACTAAGCAAGAATCAAAACCAAAGAAAGGGGAGAATAGAGTAGCCAACTAAGAAGCTAAGGGATGAACAAAATTGAATAAAACAGGGCAGCAAAAGAGGAAATAAGTGGCTATAAAAAAAAATGAAAAATGGGACAGCAAAAGAGGAAATAAGTGGCTGTCATAAAAAAAGAAAAACAGAATAGTGAACAAAAAGTAAAAGAAATGGAAAAAAACAAGGTTAAAGGAAGCCCAAAAACTAGGGAAAAAAGAGGCAAAAAAGGGAAGAAAGCTAGGGCACACTAGGGCTGTCCAAAAAAGAAAAAAAGGGATGGTAAAAAAGGTACTAACAGGGCAGCGATGAAGAAGAGGTAAAATAAACAAAGCAAAGTGACCGGTAGAAAAGCGATTAAGAAGAGGAACAATGGGAAGTTTTTTGCAGCTTAATTCCTTAGTTTTTTGCAAATTTTTCCGCTTAGCCTATCATGGAGAGAGAAAAAACCAGTGAGCTATTTACCTGCAAAATGATGGGTTAAACAATAGAATATACTACAAAAATACACCTAGCATTTGAGCAAAATATATGAACCTTGTGTTCCTTCAAATACCAACTAGATCTAAGAGAAATAATACTTCCTAGATCTAGAAATGGAAGCAAGTAGATGCAAAAGATTTACTTTATAGATCAAGATACTACTTGCAACATAAAGTAAAATAATGAGAAAATTTGAATCTAGGGTGAATGGAGAAGATGAACCACTTGGATCTTGAATCCCTGAAATCACTTTGGATCCCAATGGCATGCAGCTGCTAGGTACATATGCTTTGCTCCAAGAGGAGTAGATGCAACTTAGCTCAGCCTCTTACTTGGTACAATGAAGTGATTTGCAAAACAACCTTATACACTTGGCAACATGGGGGTTAAAACATGTATTATTTACTAATAAGATCTCAAAAGCATGAAATATAGCTGAATAAAACAATGCTCTTTGAGGCTTTTGAAAGTAAATGAAATAAATAGGTAACTTGAAGCTACAAATACCTATTCCTACGTGCTTATAGAAGCCCTCTAAAGCATGTATTAATACCCACACATTATCAAAAGTAAATAAACTAGAACAATTTCACCTCATTAGCAGGAACATATGCACCTAGGATCCACACAGCATGAGCCTCCAAAGCCTTTCTTTATTACAAAATAGGTTGCATAAGAGCAAAAAGAATTACAATATTTTACTAGAGGTTCTTTGCATCAATCATCCACCCTGATAGAGCTAAAAGAGCCTCTATTTATACAATGAGAGAGTGCTAAAACCCTAAAACAAACCTTAAACCCTAACCAGCATGGCCACCAAACAGAGGTCCAAACCTAAATCAGAGAACCGGGAGTGAGGGGAGGCCTCCACCTAGGCAAGCGGCCCCCACTCCAACCCTAAAAACTGAAATCCACCCATAGATGAGCCCACACATGTGGAAGGCGCCCTCAAGAGAGAGAGGGGCGTGAGCTGCTAAAGGAGGCACCCTGCTGCATGGGAAAGTTGCCTGCTAGGTTTGGAAACCTACTTTGTTAGGTGTGGGAAGCCTACTGATGGTCTAAGCTTCGGTATTCACCTTGATCAAATCACTGTACCAATGAGAGCTCTCCATCTCATCTTTAGCTGGAGATGACATGTCTGATAACTGATAATAAATTAATTGCTCTCTTAATGATGACTGAAGCTGAGTTATGATAACTCCAGTCATCGTAAGTGCTCCATGAGATGTCATTTAGCCTTTTATTTTACTGAATTTGGATTAATTTGGAGAGTTTTATTTTTCTCCAAAATAATTATTTTTTAATAAAAATTCATTTCTTTACTCAAAACTGACTTTTTTGAGAAAAAAGGCATTATGTGTCTGATTGTTGATCTGAAAGCTGGTTCTGACTAGCTGGTTGATCAAGAATGATTTATGGCTTAAGGTTAGAGCCATCAATCATTGAATTCAGAGTCCAAATGACCGACTTACCACGAACGGGTTTTTTCCATTTAATTTATGGAAATTTTAACTCAAAAAACTTAGGAAAAGTAAATAAAATTAAAAAATAATTTTTCACTGTTCGAAAAAGATTTTTTCGAATTTTTTTTATGTGTCCAGATGACTCAGGACATGACCATGATCTATCTAAATAATGTCTAGTAGGCTTATAACACTCAGTTGGGCTCTAATAACCCCCCAAGGCCCAGAATTCAACATCAGGCATTCCAGCTTTGGAGGAAGCAGGAGAAAACCTCGTCAATTATACTCGGCTGAAGGCAAAGCATAATTGTCAAGGGAAAAAAACTCCTTGGAATACCCTATTTGAGATTCTACGTCTCAGGAGACCGAACCACTCAAAAATATCCTACTAGCACATTTTATTACAAACCCTGCGGGGCCATGGTCTAAATTATTCAAATAAAAAAGTGACTAGCCAATATTGGCTAGACAAGCAGACGAATCAACTAATACACTGGAATCAGACTTTGAACAAGTCTATCAACCGGCAGCTCCTCAGGTAACCCAACTATGGTACAAAAAAGTTGGTAACACGGCACTTTTCAGACAGTCTGATATTTTCGAGCAGTTTTCAGCCGGCTGATATTTTTGGGCAGTTTTCAGACAGTCTAATATTTTTAGGTAGTTTTCGGCAGTCTGATATTTTCAGGCAGTTTTCAGACAGTTTGATATTTTCGGGTAGTTTTCAGCAGGCTGATATTTTTGGGCAGTTTTTAGATAGTCTGATATTTTTAAGCAGTTTTCAGCAGTTTGATATTTTCATGCAATTTTAAGCAGTCTGATATTTTCAGGCAGGAGAGAGAAAATCTCAGTTTTTCTGAGAAAGCCCTAAATTGGTAATTTTTTGTAATTCTGAAATTGTGGGTAAAATTATCATTCTAATTTTTACTGATGAATTTTACAGTTATTGTAGTCAAAATCTAGATCTGGATTTGAGGAACTTTTTGAAGAATTTCTTAAGCCATCTCATTTACGAGATGAGCTATTAATGCTTTTGGGTTTTTTGTCCTTTGAAGGTTTCCCCAATGAAAAATATTGTGTCCATGTGTGGTGATGTGCTGAATGTGTCTTTACTACACTGCTGATCTATTTATGTTTATCTGCAAATTTTTAAAGTTCATGCTAATGCTGAAAATTTAACAAAGAAGAAATACCATGGTAGAATTTACAATTGAAGGGACAGGGAACATGAAATATGTCACTACCAAAGTAAGCAGCTAAGTAACAATCTTCAAGTAGGCTCCTTGTAATGATTTTTTGGCTCAGGATCAAATTTTTCACCGCTACCTATATGTATATTTATATATATTAACTATAGGAAAAACCCTCTTCAAAGCTTGTGGGTTGAACAGATTCATAAGGTGACCAATGAAATTACCAATGGTGCATAAATGCATTCCAACAAATCCTAGAAATGCATGGGTAACTTATGAACTCTACCCATCATCTGAAATAAATTTGGGTATCTTTGATAACAAAGAAATTTTATATCATTAGGGGAACAAAATCAAGGTATTCAAACACATCCATGAGGGTATTCAGCCACATCAATGGATGTAAGAAACCACTTCCTAGAAATGACTTTCTTCCTTAAAAGAAAACTAGAAATTCCTATTTAGTTTTGTTTGTGTATAGTTTTTCAACTTGAGAAATGGATTTATTGGGTCTACTTAACATAAGTATTAATGACATACTCAAATGTTACACATTGAACAAAATACCCATTAGTGTAGGTCTTTTATAATTATCACATATAAAATTCTATTCATAATATTGAATATTAATAGGAAATTTCTTAAGCATAATTTCATTACCTCATTGAAAACCTTTTTATAAAATTTTATAAATATTTCAATGGCACAATGGATACTATTGCTTCCTCCTTGTGAATTCATTCCTTTAGAAGTAGATAAATTATGATATTGGGAAATGTGTTGTGACTATAAATTACCCTATGTGCCTTATGCTAGAGTAGGAGAGACACTAATTCTATTTTCTTTTACAAAAACGAGTATTTGTATTATTAAAAAAGGATGAGAAATACTACGACTGAGTTAGACATCCTTCCTGAATAAAATTTGAAAATATTAAAGATAATCTTTAAAATATCTTGGAGTCTCATGCTTCTACCTATATCACTTCCTAACTGATTCTTTTTCAAATCTTCCATACCATTTCAAATGCATAGCTGGTATATAAATTCCAAAATACTGCTAAAATTAAAATTTCCTTATAAAACATCAAAATAGTTTATCTAGGATTGTTGGAATGCACTGTTATGAAATGGCTTCTATATATCCTTTTGTTGCTAAGAATTTGACTTTCTGTAGCTTGTTGCTGACCAAGAGTTTTTTTCCAATTTCTTTGAAGGGTTGGGGAGTTCTAGAGATACTAGTTGTTGCATGAGGAAAATATCCTTTCTAAACTAAAGATAAAATATAAGGTCCCATGGATAGGAATTTGAGATGCATATAAGAGTCTATCCCATGCTTGAGGATGAAGACAAAATTGACTAAGAAAAAATAGTATGATAAATCGATGGGAGGACCCATAAACAAAAAAACAATGGCTATATGATAGATTAAGGGTGCAACAAGATGGGAGAAATTTACAACATGGTGACAATATTAACACCATAATGAGCTAAAACAAATCCCACAACTTGGTTTGGCTTGTTCATAGAAATCATGAAGGTTGAGTTCCTACCCCAACCATTACCAATATTGATAAAATTATTGAATTTAACTAACACAAAGAAATGCAGCATAAGCCAAATGAGAAGAAAAATCATAACATAGAGAAAAAAAAACAAGGGATGGCGAAATATTTTAGAGGGTAACTAGAGAAGGATATTGGAGTTTCCATAGAGAGGACATGAATATGGAATTGGTATGCTTTTTATTCATGAACTACCAAGACATATTCCTCACACCATGAACCTTGTTATGCCAAGATAGCTACCAAAATATTACAAAGAGAGATTCTAAGAGACTGTCAAGGGAGTTTCCTCACACCACAAACCTTGTTCTATTAAAATGCACAATCCAATAGATGAAAACCTAATTTATTACTCAAGCACGGGAAGATACTTTATTTATGAACCACCTTACATGAAAGAAATGGATTGGATGCCTAGGAATCTCCAAAATCTTCTTGCTCAAAATAACAACCATCAAGGATTGGGCCTGATTCTTGATACTACCTATTCTAGAGGCTAAATCACTTACCTTCATGATTTCCATCCCAATGAATAGGACACCACATGTGTTTATGGATGATCATACTGCCTTATTTATACCATGATTGTTGGGAAGGTGGGATGAAGGTGACGATGTGTGGATATGATCCTACATGCTACGAAACTTATTAATGAATTTCATATCCCAAGATACATATGGGTGCTAATGACTTAGTAGATATGACATTTACCAATGCTCCCCACATTTTCCTTAATTTCTCTATTTTTCAAATAGATTCCTTCTTTAGCCAAAGTGCTTGTTAATTTGTTGTGATATCTTAGGACATGAAAGCAAGTGACTTGTTGAAAGAGTGAGATGGTGTTCTAAATCCTACTCATACTCGATAGGTAGGAATCATTTGTCTTTTTATTAATGAATAGGATAATAGATAGGAAGTTTCCAATGACAATTATGTTTGTGATTCCAATTTATTTAGTGTCTTTTAACCATTTCCATAGTGCTAAGATCTCTTCTTGATTATTGGAGGAACTTCCAATTGCCCACTGTGTTTTGAATTAAATATTTTTTAATTATACAGTTTCCCATCAGATTTTCAATGGCCCATGAAGCTCATCCAATGAGGTTGGTGTAGATCCAATAGATTAACTCATCGGTATTCCAACATGCATGTGTCGGTTATTTGACGTCCTCCCGGCGACGTCCGACAAGGCTTCCATAGCTCCAAAACCCAATCCCGTCGGTTGTCCATCGAATTTTTGATGCCCTAACGTGGGAATTTCGAAGGCATATTCATTGAGGATGTCGCATCTCCGACAACCAATCCCATTGGTTTTTCATCAAATTTTTGATGCCCTGAGGTGGGAATTTTGACAGAATTGTCATGTAGAACCCGTCGGACGTCCAACTATGGAGAGTAGAATTTTCGATGACTAGCTGTTGGAAATTTGACACCTTAATAATAATTTTTTGCAATAGAACTGGTTGACATTCGACGATGAAGTTGTCGAATATTTGATGGGTAATGGAATGAAGTTGAATATTCGACATTATGCCACCGATGACAAAAAAATGTGCACTTGTCGAATTTCAGACATGGGTGCCGTTGGATTTTGGGCTCAATTTATGTTGTGGAAATGAGGGAGGGACACACACACACACACACACACACATAGATATTGTGTGGGAGAGAGGGACGGAGGGGTGAGAGACAAAGAGGAAGGGGGGATGAATGATATGGAGAGT
>LPNX011161582.1:40143-77643 GCA_001517045.1 Pseudotsuga menziesii
AATGAGAGATGGAAATACAAAGGTAGGGAGGGCCAATAAGTAAGGCATAAAGGGGTAGTGAGTAAGTTACATGTGTATCCATAGATTCCAAAAATATTATTTAGGGATCGAGTCTTGGATTTCCTCCCTTAACCATGTTGAGGCCTTAATACCAATATATAATGCTCAAATCCTCTTAAAGGAATGTGCATATTTTCTTGGAGACCAAGAATTCCTTGAGTAGATCATCTGTGGTGCTTCAAGGAATTGTTCATTAACATGGATGCCTCAAATATTCCATTATGGCATAAGGAATGAGAATATTCCCTCAATCATGTCTAGGAGGTCCCATACCTGTTGCTCAAAATCACCTAATTCTACTAACATCCATATTCATAGTCCAAATATATCTATGAGATGCCATGTGTGATTTTTTAAGGAATCCCTCCTATCCCTAGATGCCTAGAAGCTTTAGTTAGGGCCTAAGGCCATAGTTTCCTCCCCTGACCATGCCCATGGCCTTGAGATGCATACCTAGTGCTCAAGAAATGATGATGGCATGAATATCCCAGTTAAGATTCAAATGATTCACTTTTAATGTCATGTGTGGTGGTTTTAGGCATCAATTTTGGCCCTAAATGGTTAACAACTTCCTTTAAGTCCTAAGGACCAAGTGTTTACTCCTACCCATGTGAAGGGTCTTAATATCTATAATTAGTACTAAAAAAGTTCTAATGGAACTAGTATCCCCATTTCAAGGTAAATGAAACCATGGAAGGATCTATTGAGGTTGTTCAACACATCATTCTTTGCTCTAGATGGATAGAAGCATCTTCTAGGAGATAAGGCCTAGGTTTCCTCCCTTATTATGTCTAAGGTCCCAAGACACATCCATAGTACTTAGAAACCACTAATGGTTCCCATATCCTCATTCAAAACAAAACTATCAACATGGGAGCTCATCTATGGTGATTTAAGGTGTGGTTCATGGACCTTTAACCCTAAAAGCTGGTTTACAACCTAAAATTAAAGCTTTATGTAACAAGCATGATTAACACCTTATCCTCCATATATAATTCTAAAAAAATTCTAATCATGGCCATATTCGAACTTAAAGGTTTAGAGTACCCTTAAGATATCATGTGTGCTTGTTTGAGGTGTTGTTCTTGGCCCTATATGTCTATAGGAATCGTTTAGGGCCTAAGGACTAAGTTTCCTCCTTGAACCATGACTACGGATATGTTTATAGTGCTAAGAGAATTCTAATGCACTGCATATTCTCTCTTAGATGCAAAATATCACATATGGAGGTCCTATGTGCAGGTTCGATGCCTTGTTCATGGACCTCAAGCCTTAAAAGCTACCTTTAGAACATAATCCTTGAGTTTCCTCCCTCAAGTATGCTCAAGCGACTATGACCCATAATTAGTTTTTAAAACCACCTAATGGTGTCCATATTACAACACAAAGAAAAATTATGCTCTTGGGAGGTTAGGAATGGTTGTTTGAGATGTTGTTCTTGATGATTCTAAAATATTACTATAGTTCCTAAGTCTTGATGATCCAAACTATTGTTTTTATTCATTTCCCTAGCAATGCACTAAAACCATTTTTTGTGAATATTCATAACACATGCATGTTTTTCTTCTCTAAAATGCGTGTGTGTTTTGCTTCTCCAAAACACATGCATGTTTTTCTTCTCCATAACTGGTGCACGTTTTTCTTCTCCATAACATGTACGAGTTTTGTAACTATAAAACATGTGTGAGTTTTATAACTATAAAACACATGCGCATTTGTCCTACCCTAACCTACATGTCATATGACATGTTAGGATCGATATTAACCAAACCAAGAATTACATAATGTGAGCACGTGTTTTTATGTATCATGAGCATGTTTCCAAAAAGTAGGATTGCATCTAAAAGGTCCCTCAACTTCTTGCGTGCACACACACACACACACACACAAACACACACACACACAGGTAATGTTATGTTTATGATGTTACACTCATATGTTTATGATGCTATATCAATCATTTCTATGTTTTATGTTTGTTATATGGTGAAAATGATCGTGATGATAACATGTTTATTTCACGTTTATTTTTATGTGGTGAAAATGATGATCATGGAACATTTATGTTTATGGTTATGTTTATGATGGTGTGATGATGTTTATGTTTATTATGGTATGATGATTTCATGTTTATGATTGTTAGGTGTTATGATTATATATATTTAAAATTATAAATTAAGATATTTATTAGTTTCATGTGATTGATTGATCGTGTGTTTAAAATAGTGAGATGAAAAATATATTAACACTTAACAAGTTCCATTAGTAAAAAGAGTAAAATATGAATGAATGATCACTTTTTATAAATACAATGTGTTGAGCTAGCAAAAAAAAATTGATTATCAACTTGCTCCAATATATTCCAATATATACATGTTCCAACTCTCTCTATATGGGAACATGGAAAATCCTTTTAAGGTTTTCAATTTCAATATATGGAATGTATTAAAAAATACTTATATGATTTTTAATTTCAATATTCAATTTCAATGGGATGGATCAATATACAATATGGTTTAAAGTATTATTTATGTTTTTATGACAGTGGAATTTACTTATTTATTAATGTATTATAAAGCAATGTTAATGTATTATAAAAAAATCTAATCGTGAGTAATATTCAACTATATTATTATGAATTGATTTATTATTGCAAGTATGAAATCTCATACATTTGATTTACTAACACAATTCATAGTAATTATTAACCAAATTCCTAGCAATGGCGTGCTTAATTTAAAATGGAGAAAAACATATATTACAAACCCATCTCCTATCGTGGCATTTGAAAGAAAGAATGGGGAATGGGTTATTAATGTAATGCTATTTATAATTAATAAATGAAATAAAAGGTGATATACATGATGTAATGTACCCAAAATCCTCAATAAACTAATTGGAAAATGGAGTACAATTTTTTTCAAAATCTGCACTAAGTATTCAACTTAGATGGTTTCTGATTGTGTATATATATATATTACATACATACCATGGTATTGATTAGAATAGCTAATCTAATATCAACAACAAATATTTAACAAGATTATTCATAAAACTTAAATTATATGAGAAGTGAGATGAAGACCTCATTAAATACTAGTATATGAAGATTTTATACTCTTAACAACGCTTCATCCAATAACTCCATCAAATAAACAAGGTGTTATAGCCTTAAACATGATCAACTCTGTATCTCATATATGAACATACCATACAGTTAGTTGATTATTATATTACCAACTTTTATCCTTTACTATTCATATTTCATCCATGGGTTAGATAATTTCAATCACATATTTTATTAATGTTTTTTTCTGACATTGTATTCATGTAAATAGTTAACTAAAATTAATTGTACACAAATTAACACCATTTATAGTGAAGATGATTGCAATCTCAATAATTGGGAATCTAACATGAATTAACATCAACTCCTTATTACAAATTTACGCTTTTTCATGTATAAACCAAGTACTTAGGGCTTAACCAATACCTATTAACACTCAATTAATCTTATGAAATTGAATCAACATACTTATTTGACAACCACACCCTATATTACTCACTAAGAAATTATTTCTCCATCAAATATAATTCATTGTACAAAGAAATGGTTTTCCATGTCACTTATCCATGATTAGTAAATTATGAAATGACGTCGACACAATATATAAGGACTATTTACTCATTTAGATACTTAGATACTTTAACATAAAAAAAAAATGTAACATACATTCACTTTAGGTATGGTTCTTTGAGATGTTGTTCTTGATGATGCTAAATTATTACTAGAGGTCCTAAGTCTTGATGATGCAAAATATTGTTTTTATTCATTTCCCTAGCCATGCACTAAAACCATTTTTTTGTGAATCTCCATAATGCGTGCATGTTTTTTTCTCTAAAATGTGTGTGTGTTTTGCTTCTCCAAAACGCATGCGCGTTTTTATTCTTTGTAACCGGTGCGTGTTTTTCTTCTCCATAACTCATGCACGTTTTGTAACTATAAAACGCATGCAGGTTTTGTAACTATAAAACACGTGCGCATTTTTCCTAGCCTAACCTACGTGTCATATGACATGACAGGATCGAGATGAACCAAACCAAGAATTACATAATGTGAGCGCGTTGTGTTTTTATGTATCATGAGCATATTTCCAAAAAGTGGGATTGCATCTAAAAGGTCCCTCAAATTCGTTCACACACCCATATATATGATGGTAATGTTATGTTTATGATGATATATCAATAATTTTTGTTTTATATTTGTTATATGGTGAAAATGATCATGATGATAACATGTTTATTTCACGTTTATTTTTATTTGGTGAAAATTATAATCATGGAACATTTATGTTTATGGTTATGTTTATGATTGTTAGGTGTTATGATTGTACATATTTAAAATTATAAATTAGGATATTTATTACTTTCATGTGATTAATTGATCGTGTGTTTAAAATAATGAGATGAAAAATATTTTAATACTTAACAAGTTCCATTAGTAAAAAGAGTAAAAAATGAATGAATAAACACTTTTATAAATACAATGTGTTGAGTTAGAAAAAATAATGGAGTATCAACTTGCTCCAATATATACATGTTCCAACTATATATATGGGAACCTGAAAAATCCTTTTAAGGTTTTTAATTTCAATATATGGAATGTATTAAAAGATACTTATATGATTTTCGATTCCAATATTCAATTTCAATGGGATGAATTAATATACAATATGGTTTAAAGTATTATTTATGTTTTTATCACAGTGGAATTTACTTTTTTATTAATGTAATATAAAGCATGTTAATATATTATAAAGCAAACTATTCGTGAATAATATTCAACTATATTATTATGAATTAATTTATTATTGCAAATATGACATCTCATACATTTTATTTACGAACACAATTCAGAGTAGTTATTAACCAAATTCCTAGCAATGACGTGCTTAATCTTAAATGGAGAAAAACATATATTACAAGCCCATCTCCTATCGTGGCATTTGAAAGCAATAATGGGGTATTCATTTGAAAGCAATAATGGGGTATTCATGTAATGCTAAGTATAATTAATAAATGAAATGAAAGGTGGTATACATGATGTAATGTACCCAAAATCTTTAATAAATTAATTGGAAAATGGAGTATAAATTTGCTCAAAATCTGCACAAAGTATTCAACTTGGATGGTTTCCAATTGTATACATACATATTACATCAACTTGGATGGTTTTCAATTGTATACATACATATTACATACATAACATGGTATTGATTAGATTAACTAATATAATATCAACAATAAATATTTAACAAAATTATTCACAAAACTTAAATTATATGAGAAATGAGATGAAGACCTCATTAAATACTAATATGTGAATATTTTATAGTCTTTGCAAAGTTTCATCCAATAACTCCATCAAATAAACAAGGTGTTGTATCCTTAATTATTATTAACCATGTATTTTGATATATAAACATACCATACAGTTAGTTGATTATTATATTACCAACTTTGATCTTTTACTATTTTTACTTCATCCATGGGTTAGATAATTTCATTCACACATTTTATTAATGTTTGTCTTTGACGTTGTACTCATGTAAATAGTTAACTAAACTTAATTGTATACAAATTCACACCATGTATAGTGAAGATGATCGCAATCTCAATAATTGTGAATTTAACCTGATTTAACATCAACTCCTTATTATAAATTTATACCTTTTACATGTATAAACCAAGTACTTGAGGCTTAACCAATACCTATTAACACTCAACTAATCTTATGAAATTGAATCAACATACTTATTTGACAACCACACTCTATATTACTCACTAGGCAATTATTTCTCCATCAAATATAATTCATCGTACAAAGAAATGGTTTTCCACGTCACTTATCCAGGATTAGTAAATGGCGTTGACACAATATATAAGGACCATTTACTCATTTAGATACTTAGATACTTTAACATAAACCGTGAATGTAACCTACATTCACTTTACTCGACTTATCTAATAGCTCATTCATAAGAGATTACTTCTTATTAACCAATACCTTACAACAATACTTACCAAGAAACACTAAGCGAACTTATATGCATAACCACAAAGACAAATGATACTTAAATAATACTTATCTTGTATAGGAACATTAAATAATTATTACTTATAAGCTAAGATTATTCAAATCTTCTACCCATGGTCGAATTTAGTCATTTATAAGTAATATCTATCAATTTCACATTCACATAAATTGAACCAAAATGATATTTATTATCATTTGAAATGATAGAAAAGAACATTTATACATTTTCAATTATTCCATTTAACTTAAGATATCCATGAGTAGATCTTTATAAAGTTTGACCAACAATAATAAAAATAACATCAATAAAACACTTATTTAATTTAAGTAGACTTGTAGCAACACTGTAATTTTCCACCCAATTATAGGATTTATATACGGTATATAGTATTTCCATTGAGAGGCCACTGGAATCCACCAGAATGGAGAAAAGAAAGAAACACTCTCATAATGATATCTCTTCAGAGAATTATGTCTACATCCCCTTACTAGGTTTTATGATGAACATAAATTGTTTAATAAAGACCATGATTATATGCAATTGTCTTATTTTTATTATATTAATCTGTTTAACATTGCTTTATTACCATATAACATTATTATTTTTAGTAACCTCATTAATCATTAACTTGGTTCTTATGAAGAAGCTAATTCCCTCAAGCTAATATTATAGCTCTCTATTCACTTTTTAACCGTGTATTAACGAGTTGTTCTTCAATAAAGGTCAATAACTGTTTAAGTTTCCTTGAATAAAATGTTAATAACCACTTAATTCTTACCCATATAAAAAGGGCATTCGATTTTATATAGGGGGTATTTTTGGGAGTTTGATAATAAAATACATGCATACTTATAATATGTTAATAAACCACTTAATTCTTAACTCTTTACTTAATAAACCATAAACTTAACTCTTTATAATATGTTAATAAACCATAAAGTTAACTCTTTACTTATAAAATAATGCAATCAAAATAAGGTATGTGCGCATAGATTGTATAAAAAGTAGCAACACGGTCATTTTACTTGCCTACGTAACATAGAAATTAGGGAGTCATTCTGCGGTTCACGCAATGAAAGCTGGTTCCTTCTTTTGTAGAATAGCAACGAGGTTGGTTCCTTTCCATGAAGCAATCCCTAACCGAACAAAAACCTAAACTAACTCTAACTTTTTTAAAGGTTTTTATTAATTGTAATTATAATATAACAAAATCAAAAACCTAAACTAACTCTAACTCTTTTAAAGGTTTTTATTAATCGTAATTATAATATAACAAAATAGATGTTTTTTAAGTTTGGGCCATATATTTACGCCATCATATTTATATGTTTAAAATATATGATATTTTAGTTTTACATCAATGGTTATTTTGATTAAATTCAAACGAATAGTTAATCCTTCTCTAAATAATCATATTTTCCTTTGGTTTGATTATTATGATATTATATATTTTCTTAGATGGGAGTTTAGATATTCACAATTTTAATTTTTTTAATAATCTTAACATTTATATTACCATATTCAGGTAAATAATTATTAGTCTAAGTAATTTCCTATAATGAAGATAAACAAGGCATAGCAACAATGTTGCATATTTCTTGTCCTTCAGATTGTAAAACGTAGAGCAATCTGTAGTTCTGTACGACCAAGGCTCTTGAAATTTGGGTCACTTGGAACTGTTATCCCACAATAAATTATTCCTATCTTCTTCAATGGCACTTAATTAGGCTAGATGTTGGACAAGCTTATGCCCTTAAGTAATTGTAAAGGACGGACTATACTCAAACCCATCATGAGGATGAAATCATTTCATTATGGCACATTATACATCATAAGATAAAGGAATACATGGATTTAGAAGAGTAAGTATCTCAACAACAACTACAGTTGTCCTTTACAGCTCTTTAAAGAAAGCCAATATAAGTGTGAATGTATCTTGTTCAAAGCTGGAGTCAACTATTTATTAAATATTTATTTAAAATAACAAATGTCATTATCCATGATGCATGGTTGGTTGTCAGGTATTTATTAAATATTTATTTAAAATAACAAATGTCATTATCCATGATGCATGGTTGGTTGTCAATAAAAGTATAGTCAACATCATTTCTATGTTCTTCCATCAATTTTTCAGTGGAAATACTAATCGAGGATGCAAATATCTGAAAAAAAAAGTTTTTATTTTCCTAAAATCTACCGCTAGCACAAGTAATCGTTTTTTTCTTGGGGAATGAAAACGCCTTGGGTAATGGAATCCATGTGGGAGGAGCAACGTACACATTACAATTGTAAGCAAATCGCGGAAGCAAATATTCCTTTTTACAAATATTTTACAAATCCCTGTCGTCATAGTGTGTCGGATCAGACACCACACTGTCAACTTGTTTGAAGAATCGAATATTTGTTTCTCGCATTATCCCGTGAAATCCTCCACATACTTCGAATTTTATTTTAAATTCAGCCATTTTTACTGGCGATAATGTCTCGGAACGGCAAGGTTGTGTGGGATTCGTTGTTTCCAGGATTGTATTTGACGAAAATTCGGTATAATTGGTTTGACAATATGGTCGAAGGACAGATTTTACTGGTATGCATAATTTTATTCATATCTCCTAGTACACCCTTCAGTCTCGGAATATGGACGGTATTTAGTGGCTAGAGTTAGAATTTGAGGATTAATGGTAAAAATGAAGACAATATGTGATTTCTATGGCAAAATTACTTGAAAGTAGACCCTTCAATTCGGAATATGGACGGTATTTAGTGGTTAGAGTTAGAATTTAAGGATTAGTGGTAAAAGTGAAGACAATGTGTGATTTCTGCAGCAAAATTACTTCATAGTCATTTAAGGTAGTGTTTTTTTAATATAAAGAATCTTTGTCATATGAGGAGACTGGGTTAGACTACATGGTTCAATGCATGGTTAACAGATAGCAAAATGCTCCATTTCCCAAAAATTCCTGCAATTGATGGGCATTAAAAGGACTACAAAGTTCGGTAGTGAAGTTGTTGAAGTCTTTGGCTAGAATGGTTGTAATCACAGAGGTTAATGAATACATCATAGTGAACATAGTGAAGATAAATTGTTTTTAATTACATTTTTCTTCTAAATAATTTTTTTCCTAAATATTTTATATGTTAGTGTATAAACGTTTAGCTTAAAAAAATAAATTCATAATTGCACGCGATCATACATAAATTAATCAATATTCAATTGCAATACTCATAATGAATAGCTGCACAAGATGCAACTGCAATACTCATAATCAACAGGAACAAAATGAAGGAAAATCTCCGTCACGGGCTCTGAAGTCGAAGCTTAAAAAGATAAGTGTTTTTCCCTACAACGAGAGGTGCTTTGGAGGCCCGACACGATGAAAAATAAACCCCAAAATAATGACGATGAACCACATGGAACCCTTCATCGAAATCTGAGAGACGTATTCATTATGATTTGTGCTTGCGTTGCCTTCTTTTAAAGGGAAAAGTGATCACCATCCCTTTATTGTTATTTCTTTGGAGAATGTCATGAGCATGGCTCCACCAAGGCAGATTATGGTTCCCAGTAAGTTTTCCTGACGACCCAGACTTCCTATCCCACCTCTTTCCCATCTGAAACAAGTTTCTGAAATTTTTCTTTCAACAAATAAAATAACCACTCATATCAACTAATGGGATTTAAATTTGTTTTGAATAATGAGATGGATATTTATACAATTACTGTGAAGGAATAGCCATCACATCAACTACCATGTTGAAAATGTGGGTGATGTATAAACCAGAGCTGCCACGTAGAATTTTTTTGGTTCAAAGTGCACCTGTAAGTGAATACAGTCCATTAATTCCCAAAGCAATGGGCTCTCTAGAAAATAAAAGTGGAATTAATTTTATGAATCATTACCCAAACAAAGCAATGAAAAAACACCCACATAAAGCAGTAAATGTGAGAATTGGCTTGGTATTCCTGCAACAAATGAAGAAAAGAAAATATCAATTACTTTGATAGAATTCTAGCAGCCATGTTCAACACGCATACAAATGTTACAATATTTACAGTTACATGTCCAAATCATCTGGGGTCGTTACTACGTTTCCACAAGGTAAAGTGTGAGACACTCCTTGATCAATTGGAACTTTGAAAGCATATCCATCGTTGCAAACCAAAACTGAACAGGTTTCATAGATAAAGTTGGATTTGTGTTCTCATCGAATTCCAATAAGACCTGGCTCAGCGGTTCTCTAATTTTATCAAATTGCAGTTCAAAATACAACACTATGAAAATGTTGAAATGCAGCTCCAATCCATTGTCTCGCTGGTTGCAGCTCCAATCTATTGTCTCGCTTGTTGCAGCGTCGCCAAGACCCATGCAGACTGTCCAACAATACACAGAAGAAGCACTGAAGAAACTTCTCTCCAATCTATTGTCTCCCTGGTTGCAGCTCCAATCTATTGTCTTGTTGGTTGCAGCGCTGCCAAGCCCCAGGAAGACTGTCCAACAATACACAGAAGAAGCGCTGAAGAAACTTGATGGAGATAATGGTTACTTCTGATTCAATTTATGGCACGCACAAGATTTTTAAAACAACATTGGATGCATGGCATGATGGAAATATCGACGCTATCCATCTACCACCTTCCCTACACCTGCATGCAAAAAACCACGTGCTGGGCCATGCAAACAACCACGCTCTGATCCATGCAAGGTTCATCGATGGTAGTGAACAAATGTTGTTGTCAACAAGGTTCATAAAATGAAGAGAAGATAATTCAGGGATGTCAATTGTGGGGACTGCAGTTCATTTAGATTTCACAATAAGAAGGTCGATATAAAATACGTAGGAAAATGAATTGTTTTTTTCAGAAAAGTTATAACATAAAAAAAATGTGATTGAATGACACGAATGTCAAGACCTGCCCGATTACAATATTCCCAATTACAATATTCCCTGCTTGTAGGGAATAATAATGCTGTTGAAGTTAAATAATACCGTTGAATAATAACCTTAGAGCTATCTTCCCTAATATCCTTTTCACTGAAGACTAGCCACATTAATTATTCTTTTCTTTGGAGTATTATAAATATAATCAATTATTTATGCCAAGCTACTCCTAACTATTTTTGTCCACTCAAGCCCCAAGGTTAATAAACGAATCCTTATAAAATCCCATGCCTTCCTACTAATAAACTCTATAAGAGTTAATAGTAATATTATAAATGAACTAGATTCACTTAACTCAATAAATGAGTTAATATTATATGGGTTCCACTTGAGCGCACACACTCATGAGTTAATTATTTATAATTAGCTTATCTTGGAACTCTTAGGTATTAAGATGACATGCAATTATCATTCAATACTTTCTCAAACCTTTTCTATCCATAAACCTTTCTCCCCATTGGATTCTTTTACCACGTCGTTTCATTGTAGTGAACTTTAGTCTCTTAGTTCTACATTCGTTTATTTTTCCAATTTTTAATTTACATCATACATTCACCATGATTTAACTATGACATGGTTCAACATAAGAAATAATAAGAAATAATAACAAGAATGCAATGTTCATTGGTGGGGATTTGGGCTGAACTAGTATAGAACTGCATATTTACATCATTATATTTTCAATTATAACAAGGTATGGGTTAAGAGAGATATTACACATGAGAAACACAAATGATAAGCGTACATATCATGAAAGTAAAGAATAATTGTCTCTTAATACACTATATTTGTATTTACTTTACTAATCAATGTGGGATGTTGTGTTTAATTCTCAATTTGATTCAAAGTATTGAAATGACTAATAAACCTAAACATTAATAAAAGTATTTTGTAAAATATTAAATATTTTAAAGTTGACTATCAATGTGAAACTACACACTTCATCTCTTATTGAATTTTTAAATAAAATTCAAAAACTCGGAACAAAATAGATGATCTCTAGTTTCATAAAAATGTTTCATAGTATCTCCATTTTCACATTATCTTTAAATAGCCTATATAAATCCATCAACAATGGAACTTCAAATACATATAGATATGGATATGCATATTCCAAATATTGGGTTTTAAAACAAATATTGGTTGTTATTTTTAATTTATTATATCTTAATTTTAAAAGATATAAATCTTTCTTTCTTTCCATAAGTTTTTTCCTTAAAGATATATATATGTCCAAGTATATAAAATATAAAATATAAGTGTATAAGTATAATAGATTAATTAAATAACCTTGTTTTTCAAATCAGAGTAGTTGAAATTACAACAAACAATAAACACTATTAACATCAATGATAATTTGCACTCTATTTAGTTGATTTTAATCTAGTTGTAACAATACACTAAATCAAATGATAAAAACCACACTACAATCAGCTAAATGGAAAGAAAGAAATATCAGATTTAATTATAGAGAATGGCATGCCATCATTCCATACAATCACAAACTTACTTGATAGACATGAAACACATTTCATAGCAGATTGGTTGTTTATAACCAACTCAAATTGTTTAAACACTGCATCCAGTAGTCAACTTTCCATTTCCACAGTCATAACATGAAAACTAAACAATATAATTAGACAATCAAAGATAACAATAACAAAGTGATATCTCAATTTGTAAATGACGAAATAAAACATGTACATATCTCTCTCCATTTCCGTAACTCTCATTATCTTCCTTGATTGGAATGATAGCACTATTGTTCTAAAAATCATGTTTAGATCTAGGGTCATGTCTTAATATGAATCACCAATCTCTATCCAACACATCCGGGTAAAAAAACACTTGGTTGCAATGTTTTGATAAAACATAAGGCTCCTTACTTTCATCCCACGTCTTTCTAGAGTTGATACATATCAACCCATTATTACGATCTTCCTTTACATCATTCCCATCGAATGTGTCCCATCGCTTGGAAATAATAATAACACATTGGAAATATGAGAAGTCCACATGAATGACATCCTATATCTTTTCGACATAGCCTAACATCCATCCTATTATATTTTGATCGCGGTGGCTTGCACGACTAGATTGATCAAACTTGAATTCCACTCCATAGTCTTGTGTAAGATATCCATAATCAACATCCTCGGTGTAAAAATGATGTCCATAATCCCACATAGATGGGAATGAATGCACATGTAAAACATTTAACGAATGTTGTTGTCATATGTTTAATAACCAAACCATTAATATATTAAACATAGATGTTTTAATTCATAGTTGCATTATAAAGTTAGAAATCTACATAAATAGATTATTACTAAGTTGTTGCACCCGATCCCAATGTTTAGTGCATCCTCCTCTTCAAGCAGGCAATGACCATATGCACCATATTTCTCTCTTACTTGGTCCACAACCCAATTGTTTAGATAGATCATTGGCATATTTTCTTTCAAATGATCTGAAAAACCATGCTTCTATCATGCAACCTCCTAAACTCTTTTCTATCAATGTCCCATTTCCTCCTCCTATGTTCATACAATGTGACCCACATATGAGTTTCCTCAGCATTGCAAAGAATGAATTTATTGATCGCGTTAATTTCTGAATTCACTATTATATTCATGGAAACAAAACCACATTCAATACATATGGTATCAAATATATATTTTGACATTTGTTGTGAATAGTTACTATGTGGAAATGTGAAGCTAAAAATATAAGTGACTTACTCTTTATCATGTTATTTTTTTCATTTGTTTCAAGTACCTCCCCTTCCCTTTTTTCTTCATCACATTCATCATCCTGAATCATTGTTCCTCGTGTGTGGTTGATTTGCTTGATGTACTCACTAGCATAATATAATGACTCATATACTTGTTAACATGAAAAAGTGCTCAACAAGATGTGCATGGTCTAAACCATATAGATACATCATATTCCTACCATATTTCCCTTACTTTTTACCTTCACAATTGTATTTCCATAAAAAAGGTCTAAAACACCATTATTCCTTCCCATAAATGAAGGGATAGTGGACAATTATAATGGTTTACCTTCACTCTCTCTCAAAAAAAGGTCGAAAACCCTAAAAAGGGTAAAAAAACCCTAAAAATGAGAGAAGGTCAGAAAACCATAGGAAAATACCATGGGTTACCACATTGGGTTAAAAAATCCTAGACCATACTATAAATACATTGTGAAGGGATCTTCCAAAATAGTTATACAAACACTCATACCTTTTTTCACGATACCATTCCCGCGGTGTACATTGAGACATTCTCTGTACCCATCTTGGATTCACTCTCATTTGACACCTGTCCGTGGAGACCATTGGAGAACTAGCATGTGGAGAGGCGAACCACTTCTGAGGACGGCCATGGTGGCCCATTCTATAGAAAGAAGGTATACTTTGTTTATTTACATTAGTTTAGTTTAGCCGATATATGTTAGATTTTTAACATTACGCTAGCATTATATTAGGATCTTTTAACGTAGAGAATAACAAGCACAACAATCAAACACAAGAGATAATGAACATAGTGATTTTCCTCGGGGAAACCATAAATGGAGAAAACCTTGCAACTTCCTCAGAGATAGAATCAACACTAAAATTAAAACCCAAAATAGTTAGATGATCTCCTGACAATAGTAGCCTCTTTCTTTCTAGCCCCAACAACTTCTTCTCCCTCAGCTATGCACTACAACTAAGTGTGAGTGAGTGTTATAAATAGAGAGGCTCTCTCTTTATTTATACTAATTCTTGACTTGACTATAACTCACTAGGGCCGACTTCACTAGGTGAGTATAACAACCCTAGGGCCCCAGAACTGCAGGGACTTTAACCATTGAACAATAGGAGGGTTACCCACATTGACTTGACATGACTTATTTATATTATAGAAACTCCTGATCGAAACATCAGGGCATGAGATGACTCAATTACATTACAAACACTTCCCGGAATAAACATCAGGGTACAATACATAAGAAATACAAGTGAATACATTCCGAAGTTACAATTACATCAACGCTCCCTCTTAACTAGGAAGGTATTCTCTTGACACAATTTATCAGGACAATTCTTCTTCTCTGTATCATCTGGATCTTCATCGAGACCTCATCATATTCAAGTCATCTTCATCTGGATCTAGATCATCACTTGATCTGGATCATCATCACTGGATCTGGATCATCACTCGATCTAGATCATCTCTGGTTCTGGAACATCTCTGTTGGATCATCATCACAGGTGCTATCTCTTGATTCTTCTCGTCATAGGAAGTTCTACAGAGCCAGCCCTTTTTCATGCTGGTTGTAGGCCTAGCCTCCATGAGGGTATTTTTCAGCACTTATATCTGACCCTAAGTCAAAATGGCCCTCCCAGCACTTATATCTGATCATGTAGAAACCAATCCTATAATCATATCAGAAAGGCATGCCCAACACTCACATCTGACCATGTGGGAACACATCCCACAACCCTATCAGAAAGGCCCAGCACTCACATCTAACAACCAATGTCAGAAAGGCTCAGCACTTACATTTGACCATGCAAGGAACCAATCTTCCATACCAAAAGGGCTCTGCACTTACATCTCACAACCAATGTTAGAAAGGCTCATCACTTACATTTGGCCATGTGAGGAACCAATCCTCCATGCCGAAAGGGCTCTGCACTTACATATGATCATTGTAGGAAACAATCCTACAATCACCTCATAATGGCTCTGCACTCACATCTGATCATGTAGGAACCAATCATATAGTCACATCAGAATGGCCCTCAGTCCCAGACTGAGCTTTCCTGGTAACTGGCCAGGTGCCTCCCTTGCAAGAATGGAATTCAACGCTTATATCTGACCATGTAGGAACCAATCCTACAGTCACATCAGAATGGCTGACCACTCATATCTGAAATGCTAGGAACCAATCCTCTCATCATGATAGAATGGCTCAGCCCTTACATCTGACCATGGAGGGAACCTCGATCTGGAGAACACCAAGCCTCTCCCTGAAGTACTCAAACTTCACTCTAGCCAATGGCTTTGTCAACACATCAGCTATCTAGTCATCTGTTGCAACATACTGGAGCTTCACTGCTCCCCTCTGCACCATATCCCTGATATAATGATACTTGATCTCGATATGCTTTGACTTGTCATGGAAAACCGGGTTCTCTGACAACTTCACACAACTCTGGTTGTCACAATATATACAAGTAGAATCCAACTAGAGATCAAATAAATCAGATAGTAGCTTCCTCAGCCATACTACCTCACAACTAGCTGAAAAAGCTGTGACATACTCTTCTTTAGCTGTACTTAGTGCCACACAGGATTGCTTCCTGCTAAACCAAGAAATCACACTTGATCCCATACTAAAGCAACACCCTAAAGTTCTCTTCCTATCGATGGCACTGCCTGCCCAATCTAAATCAACATAACCCTCCAGGTTAATCTTCTGATTCGCCTCATACTTGAGCCCATAATAAACGGTACCCCTTAGGTATCTCAAAATATGCTTTGTAGCAATCAAGTGAACATGTCTTGGATCTATTGAGAACTAGCTCAAGGTGTTCACAACAAAGCAAATATATGGTTTCGTGTTTGTTAGGTACATCAAGGACCCAATCATCTAACGATACATCATAGCATCAACCTCTTCTGATGAAGCATCACTCAATAGCTTTAGGTTCGATGCCATAGGTGTGGTCATGGCCTTGCATTCCATCATCCCAAACCTCTTTAGGATCTCTACTGCATACTTCCCTTGTTCGAGGGAGATTCCATCTGCATTCTGCCACACCTCCATGCCTAGAAAATAGTGCATCATACCCAAGTCCTTCATTTCGAACTCGACAGCAATATTCCTCTTTGTATCAGCAATCAACCCATCCATACCTATTACAAACAGATCATCTACATTTAGTAGGAGCATCACTGGGTTGCCATCTTCAACCTTGTAGTAAAGGTTGGAATCTGCTTTACTTTTGGTAAAGCCCAAATTAGATATAAAACCATCAATTTTGCCGTACCATGTCCTAGGTGCCTATTTCAAACCGTACAGGGCTTTCTTCAATCTACACACATGAGACTCCCTATCATGTGTCTCAAAGCCGACTGGCTACTCTACATACACTTCCTCTTCCACTACACCATTCAAGAAAGTAGTCTTGACATCCATTTGGTGTATCTTCCATTTCATCACTACAGCCAAAGAAAGTACTAATCTCATGGAAGTGTATGTGGCTACATATGCAAAGGTTTCTTCATAATCTATTCCTTCTTTCTGTGAGAAGCCACGAGTCATGAATCTTGCTTTATATTTCTCTATTGTTCCATCTGCAACATGCTTGATCTTGTAGATCCATTTGGAAGTTACAACTGACTTCCTTTCTGGTCTTGGGACAACATCCCAAAGATCATTCTTCATGATCGATTGATACTCTTCGATCATAGCATCCTTCCATTCTTTCCGTTCTACCGCTTCTTCATAGTTGGAAGGTTCTTTATTGATAAAGTCACACAATAAAGCTGCATACCTGGAGCAGGACCTAGTCCTCTTTCTTTCTCTATGATTCTCTTTTGGAGCCCCATATCTTTCCACACCTTGGATAGCTTCTCGTACCCAAGCAGTTTTCCTCTTGTGAGGATTCTTCTCCTAAGGTGGATCTACAGGTTCTTGAGGTTCTTCAAATTCTCGATCTTCTTCTCGAGTTTCTTCATTCATGGTTGTGTCATGAATTCTGGGTGCTTCTGATTCTTTAGGATCTTCCATTAAAGGAAATTTCAACTCAAAATGGTCCTCATAAAAAAATTAATAAAATAATAGTTAAAATAATAAAATAATATTTATTAATTTTGGAGGAAGAAAAGAAAAAAACTACTTTTTTGTTTGTATTTTCGACATATCTCCCCATGTTTTTACTCAAATTTTGATCAAGAGAGCTCATTGGATGTAAAATTAAATTCCGCATCCAACGGGTACCCATTCGGCATACTTTTGATGGACCTCGCTACCCCAAAAACAAGAAATAGCTGAAAAAATGTGATGATGACATCATCATCATGTTTTTCGGGTATTTCTTGTTTTCGAGGTAGCAGGGTCCATCAAAAGTATGCCGAGTGGGTACTCGTTGGATGTGGAATTTAATTCCGCATCCAACAAGCTCTCCCGATCGAAATTTGAGTAAAAACATGAGGATATATGTCGAAAATACAAACAAAAGAAGTAGTTTTTTTATGATACCTATCCCCAAATTTATATTCAAAAAATTGTTTAAGACCTATACGATAATTCAAATTTAAATCAATTTCATTGGCTAACACATGATGACATGGAATTTGAGTTAAAGTTAAAAGGCCCATTTTTAGTTGAAATTTCCTCTAATGAATAGGTCTCTTTCTGGATTTGTTGTAAGCTGAGGCTTCGTCAAATGTTACATCCCTGCTGATGTCGATCTTCTTGAATCCTGGGAATTATATTCTGTAAGCCTTCGAGCTCTCAGAGTATCCCACAAATATACCCTTCTTTCCTGAAGGATCTAACTTTGTCCTATTTTCTTTTGGAATGTGTATGTATACTTGACAATGGAATATTCTGAGATGGCTGACTTCTGGCTTCTTACCGAAAAATACTTCTTCAGGTGTCTTGTTCTCGAGTACTCTATGTGGAGTATGGTTCTGTACATACACCACTATTCTGGCAACTTTTTCCCATAGATGCATGGGAAGATCTTGATCATGAAGCATTGCTCTTGCAGCTTCCATGATAGTTCTATTCTTCCTTTCTGCAACCCCATTCTGTTGTGGATTATATCAAGTGGATAACTCCCTCTTAATCCCTAAATCTTTGCATAACTATTTGAATTCATTTGATGTGAGTTCTCTGCCATTATCTGATCGAAAGGTCTTGATGTTCTTTTCTATGTGGTTCTTGATCAAGGCTTTGAATTCCTTGAACTTGCTGAAAAATTCATCTTTGTTATTCATAAAGTATATCCATGTCTTCCTAGAATAATCATCAATAAAAGAAACATAGTATACATACTCACTTAAAGAACTAGATGACATTGGACCGCATACATTAGAGTGAATGATTTCCAAGATTCCTTTTGCTTTGCTTTCGCTACTTGAAAATGTCTTATTTGTGTTCTTTCCTTTCACACATCCTTTGCAGACTCCTTCATGTTTTGCTTGAATTTTTGGAAGACCCTCAACAGCCTTGCTTGCAAGTGGCAGTGCTCTATAGTGCACATGTGAAAGCCTTCTATGCAAACATTCATTTGGCTCTACTGTGTCATGGACCAAATCTGGTTCTAGATGGCCCTTCAATTTGTATAATCCTCCTTCTTCTTCTCCAATTACTATTGCATCGTCAATAGTCTTTACTTTTGGCCACATGAGGACTTGGACATCTACAAATGCAACCCTCATGCCTTTTGCATCTAGTGCCAACATGGAGAGAATATTCTTCTTTAGTCCTGGTACAAACAAGACATCCTTTATTTTCATAGACTTTCTAGAGTCTAGCTTGTAGGAGGATTCACCACTACCTTTTATGGGATATTGGTAGTCATCCCCAAGTTTCACCTTATGGGGTGAATTATGTTCGGATAGTTTCTCAAAATATTCCTTGAATCTTGTCATGTGTTTGGAAGCCCCACTGTCAATAAGCCAATCTTTTCTCCCATGAGTGACAGTTCCCATGAGAGCGGAGATCAGAACATATTCTTCATTACTTGAAGAGTCTTCACTTTCTTGTTTTACTTTCTTCCTGGGAGGATAATCATCCTCAACAGTGTGAGCATGATGTCCTCAGCAGTGTGAGCATGATGTCTTAATCCCTAAATCTTTGCATAACTATTTGAATTCATTTGATGTGAATTCTCTGCCATTATCTGATCGAAAGGTCTTGATGTTCTTTTCTATGTGGTTCTCGGTCAAGGCTTTGAATTCCTTGAACTTGCTGAAAAATTCATCTTTGTTCTTCATAAAGTATATCCATGTCTTCCTAGAATAATCGTCAATAAAAGAAACATAGTATACATACCCGCTTAAGGAACTAGATGACATTGGACTGCATACATCGGAGTGAATGATTTCCAAGATTCCTTTTGCTTTGATTTCACTACTTGGAAATGTCTTATTTGTGTTCTTTCCTTTCACACATCCTTTGTAGACTCCTTCATGTTTTTCTTGAATTTTTGGAAGACATTCAACAGCCTTGCTTGCAAGTGGTAGTGCTCTATAGTGCACATGTGAAATACTTCTATGCCAAAGTTCATTTGGCTCTACTGTGTCATGGACCAAAGCTTGTTCTGGATAGCCCTTCAATTTGTATAATCCTCCTTCTTCTTCTCCAATTACTATTGCATTGTCAATAGTCTTTCCTTTTGGCCACATGAGGACTTGGACATCTACAAATGCAACCCTCATGCCTTTTGCATCTAGTGCCGTCATGGAGAGAATATTCTTCTTTAGTCCTGGTACAAACAAGACATCCTTCATTTTCATAGACTTTCCAGAGTCTAGCTTGTAGGAGGATTCATCACTACCTTTTATGGGATATTGGTAGTCATCCCCAAGTTTCACCTTATGGGGTGAATTATGTTCGGATAGTTTCTCAAAATATTCCTTGAATCTTGTCATGTGTTTGGAAGCCCCACTATCAATAAGCCAATCTTTGCTTCCATGAGTGATAGTTCCCATGAGAGCGAAGATCAGAATATATTCTTCATCACTTGAAGAGTCTTCACTTTCTTGTTTTACTTTCTTCCTAGGAGGATCATCATCCTCAGCAGTGTGAGCATGATGTCTTCTTTTGGAGTTCTTCTTCTTCTTGGATCCACTCTTATTCATGGGAAAACTTCTAGCAAAGTGTCCTCTTTCATCACATGTATAACATCTTAGTTTGGATGGATCCCTTCTTACAAAATTATTTTTCTGATGAGAATGCTTACCTTGGGGATGATGATTTTCCCTTCTTCCATTCTTGGAGTGTAATGTGAGAGCTTGATATTCACTTCCCATATTTTCTTCTCTAGATTCTATTCAAGCTTCTTCTTGTGAACATTCTTCCCACAGTCTTGAACTTGATTAGCTTCTTCCTAGCACAGATTCCTTTGATGAAAGAATCCAATGACCTAGGGAGACCATTCAAGGTTGTCATCAGAATTTCTACATTCTCCAATTTTTCATCTATTGATTCAAGTTGTTCTTTGATCTGGGAGACCCTTGTGAAGTATGACTAGATGGTCTCCTCATTCTTGATATTTACATTCTTCAACGGGTTCCTTAGAGTCATCTTTCGATTTATGTTCTTCCCTTCAAATAGTTTGGTTAGGGCATCAAACATAGATTTAGGTGTCTTGAGGGAGGACACCTGTGGTATGAGGTGATCCTTGATTGAATCAGAAATAATCCTCTTCACCATAACAAACTTCTTCTTATGTAATGCCTTAGCCTCATCTTCCTCTGGAACTGGAACCTCCTCATTGATGAAGGAGTCTAACTCATTTTCTTCTAGGACCGGGGAGATCCTATACTTCCAGGCTCGAAAGTTATCATCTCCATCAATATTTTCATAAATCTTGGTATGATGAGACATCTTAACTAAGAACCTCAAATGGAAATAAAAAATATTTAGATCTTACCAGGTCAAGATGTCGGATCTGGATTTGGAGCTGAATTTCTGCAGTGCTGGTTCAGGAGCAGATTATGGTTTTACTTTCCCGGAGTTCTATCTAACCAAATGCTTTGATCTTGATCTCTATACTTCGATTTTGGGGAGGAGATCAATCAGGTTTTGGGCTCAGTAAAAAATTTCACTTCTATGGAAAGCCCTAATTTCCGGCAGGAGTGTCAAGTCCAAAAAATGAAAAAGATCAGAATTAGATTTTGCTTCGATGGAAAGATGCGCCCTAGGGAGGAGAGTCAGCCAAACCTTATTTTTCTGAAAATATATGGAGAGAGATCCAAAAAGTAGGAATCCCTAGTTCCCGTAGCTGCATAGTGTCTTCTTCTCAGGTTAGCTCTGATACTATGTTAGATTTTTAACATTAAGCTAGTATTATATTAGGATCTTTTAACTGAGAGAATAACAAGCAAAGCAATCAAATGTAAGAGACAATGAACACATTGTTTTTCCTCGGGGAAACCATAAATGGATAAAACCCTGCAACTTCCTCAGAGATAGAATCAACACCAAAAGTAAAACCCAAAATAGTAAGATGATCTCCCGACAGCAGTAGCCTATTTATTTCTAGCCCCAGCAACTTCTTCTCCCTCAGCTATGCACTACAACTGAGTGTGAGTGAGTGTGTGATAAATAGAGAGGCTCTCTCTCCATTTATACTAATTTCTGACTTGACTATAACTCACTAGGGCCGAATTCACTAGGTGAGTCTAACAACCTTAGAGCCCCGGAACTGTGGGGACTTTAACCCTTGAACAATAGGAGGGTTACCCACATTGACTTGACATGGCTTGTTTATATTATAGAAACTCCCGATCGGAACATCAGGGCATGACATGACTCAATTACATTACAAACACTTCACAGAATAAACATCGGGGTACAATACATAAGAAATACAAGTGAATACATTTCGAAGTTACAATTACATCAACAATATATTCAAAAATGTTAAAAAATATTTTCTTAATGTTATTAGTCTAACCTGTTGTTTTGTTTTTCATTGAAATCTTCCTTATGATCACATCGATCTAAGGTTGGTGATTTTTCACGTAGCCAGGGAGAAATACTCGCTACAGTTTTGGTGAATCCACTTGGTCGATCCATTCGAATCTTTTTTTTGTAGGTTTTCATTGATTTTTCTTCATTGTCTGCCATCATCTGTCATAGATCGGCCCCCCTTGCGGACAATCCGAACCCTTTCTACTTCAGTGCTTGCTCCCTTGGCCCATGCTGACTCTTTTTTTTCCCCTGTTGGGCTCAAGTCGCCCTTATCCAACTGAAATCCATGACCCAGACACACATTTTCGCTCGATAAGCATGACCTAGGTCGCTCCTTTAGCTTCGATACGAGTGACCTGGCTCAGAAATCCTGATCGCTCCTGTCTTGGCTTTCGGACTGACCCCAATCACAACTGTGACCCTGTTTCGAGCGACCCAGTCACGTCTTACCCTCTGTTTTGTGTGACTTGACTATTTTCTTCCCAGGTCACCATTGTCCCTCTATTTCGTGTGACCCAGATCGTGCCTGTTCTGCTGACAAATGCAACTGACAACTTTCAGTCTCTTTTTGTGTCTATTTTAAATCCCTCTTTGTCCCAGGACCCAAACCCTGTACAAAGCTATTTTTCTTTCTAGATCTGATCGTTTACAGCCCCTTTCTGTGTTTAAGGTCTCTCATTCTAGGTTTATGAGTTTCCATAGTTGAGCTCTGTAGTTGAAACCCCTTGATTTTTTTTGTGTTTCATTAAAAGTTCCTTTATTACTCATTTATTTCAACAATTCACACCAATAAGTGAAACGCTCGGTTCATGATCCCAAGCAAAGCCTTAAAAAATTAACCAACTTAATATAATTCGGATCAGGGTATAAACCCCATCCTCTTAACTATGGGAAGTACTTAGGCATATCCCTAAAATTCATTGTGAGGAGTACCACAGGAACCCCAAAGTAACTGGCCATTGAGAGGACCTACTGACCGAAAAGGACAATGACCCCTACCTGATTGACTAGTTCCCACCCATGAGGTAAACCAAGAGCTAGCATTTTTGGAAAAGCAGTTATCAATTTTACCTGAGCCAAGGAATGAGGGTTTTTTTCCCAATACGCAAGCCGTTAGACAAAATTAGTGGTCGAGTGACTCCCTTGAACCATTAGGAAGCCGATTAAACCTGGGGTCTATATTCATTTTCAGCAATCCAACACATCATCATAGATCCACCACGCTACTCGTATAATCTTAGGGGGAACACTGCCCAGTTCGGTTCTTTGAACCATCATTGTCGGAGCCACCTTCGACGTCACTCACCACCTTCGAAGCCACACATGGCCTATGATTCCGATTCGGATTCATATCAATCCAAACCAACCTTGTTCACCGCCCCATCTATCCCCATGGATGGTGCACATCTAGATCCCTTCCATAGAGGGATAGTTGGGGGTGGACCTATGTCCTTGCCACCCATCATCATGGGTATCCATTCTAGTCTTCCCATTTCCACTGCACAAACTATTGTTGGTATGTTACCCACTAGTGGTGGCCCCATGCCAGCCACTGCGGTTCCTACCATACCACCCTTTATACCTGGGGGCAGTGGCACCTCCATATCCATTCTGACTATTCCTCCTATGGTAATTCAAGCTAATATTCCCCCAGTCATGCATAGGAGCTACGTTGTTACAGCCATCAACACCATTGTTGGTCTGTCTCGAGCCAATCTCAGCTCTAGCCTACCTTTCATGGCTAGTCTCAACCTACCAAATCTATCATGGTTAACCAATGACCCCATTTTTCACCACCCACAATGGCCTCCTATAACTATGAAGCTACCCTCAGACATCCCTAAGTTTGAGGGAAAGGCAGGAGATGACCCACAGAACCACGTCACATCTTTCCACTTATGGTGTTCATCAAACAACATTGTATATGACTCTGTTTGATTGAGGTTATTCCACCGCACTTTCATGGGTGTTGCATAGAAGTGGTACATTGAGCTACTTCATGCTGCTTACCCTGAATTCTCCTCACTTTCTTTGATGTTCCTCCAATACTTTTAGTTACTCGCTCTCTATGATGAGGGAGTGGAGATAATTCTATCATGTCTGCAAACCACATCTACCACATCACAGATCATATCCATGAGTAGCGTCGTCGACAAAGCCTGTGTAAGATCTAGTTGGAAGATAGGATATTCCTCGACTAGTTTCTCAAAACCCTACTCCCCACCATAGCCAAGGATGTCACATCTAAGCGACCCAAAACAAAGGAGGAATCCATCCTTAAGGCTCAACAATTCGAGTTGATTTATGCCCATTCTAGTTACTTATACACCGTCATACCCGATGCTCCCCAAGTTGGAACCTCTCTGCGAGATACATTGGGGGCATCTCACGCTGCTGATGGAGTCATCAACTATATTACCTAGCACTGTTGGCTTTACACGACCTCTCCCATGATGCCACCCCTTTTGGGTAACACCCACATTGTTTCTCAACCAAGTTACTCACCCGATTACTCATGTACGATGGATCAATCCATAGCTACTTCATCTTATGCTCCCCTCGATTATTCTCTAGATTACTCATGCGTGATGGATCAGTCTGGAGCCACCCCATCCTACGCACCTCCCGCACTAACTCCTCACGTTCATGGATCGAATTGTTCGGCACATTCGTGTTCTGGCCAATCAATCGAATTTGCAGCCCCTCCAGCTCCTTTGGTCTATTATGCGCCACATGTGCAACCCACTTCGGCTCCAGCCTCGACTCCTTCCATTTCTGTGGGACATGTTTATGCTCAACAAAACCTTCCTAACCAACCCGTCCCCAATAACTAACAAGGGGAGGGAAAGAATAAGCGAGGTAGAAATTGAGGCAATTACCAACCCCAAGGAGGTGTCCAACAGGCCAACCCTCTCAATAAGAATGATGTCGACCCTCTTGCACATAATCCCCAATGTCTGAATCGACCTAGGAAGAACCCATAGTTACGGGCCAATCATCCATGTGCTATTTGCAACACCTAGGGCCACTACACTCATCAATGTCTTCACATGGATCGTGACCAACAACTCCTCGAGAATGATAATCAACGTGATCCGAACGTGGATGCTCTAGCTTGGCCAAATCTACTGCCACCAGGTCCTCCATCAATGGTGCTCCAAAACCCCCTACAACACCAAGGAATGGTTGCAACCCAACCCTTATCCCCACCTGCTCCCACAACTCCTACTGAGGCTAGTGTCCATCACCTCATGACGATGTCTTCCAAAGGCAACCTCCAAAATCGACGTGACCAGTATGGCTCTACCATAGAAACCACTAACCCATCAATGACATCTACCTCTACCACTTCTGACATGTCTCTGCACTTGCCGAGGCACCCCACAGATGAGGGGGAAAGAGTCCCATGGTTTCCTATGCGTCCTGTTGTAAACAATGCTACTTCCAGATCTACCCTCAACTATAGTATAGTTGACGACTTGGCTGAATCTCCTACAGTCATGTTCACTTTGGAAGTGCTTAAAAATTTCCCATCACAGTGTAAATAATTGTTGTCCGCACTAGGTTTTCTTGATCCCTCTGATTCTAGGTTGATCACCTTCGACTCAGATCAGGGAGATCCCAGGCTGCCGTTTACCAATACTACATATAGGTAAAAAATCCCATGAAAGTTTTCCATGAAATAGTTAAAATCATTGCTTTCGTGGAAATACAGTTTTAATTTGTTGAAAAATCTCCCGACGTTCATCATTATTGCGACAAAAGTTTAATAGTGTCACTATTACGACGAAAGGTAAATGTGGCTATTGTGACAAAATGTTATGCTTCGTGGATATTGCGATGAAATTTTATGCTTCATTTCTATTGCAACAAAAAAATGTGGCTATTGCGACGAAATGTTATATTGTCACTATTGCGACGAAAGTTATATATTATCTCTATATATAACATGCCATTCGTTGGAAAACATGCCATTGTGTGGTGGTTTGAGTTGTCATTGTTGTCCCTAGATGCATAGGGGTTTCCTTTAATTCCTAACGTAATTGTATCCTTACTTTAACCATTTCTTGGGATCCATGAACATCCTAATATCTCTAAGAGACATCAAACAATTTCACAAACAATTAAATAATATTTATAAAAATTTCCCAATCAAATAATTAAATTTTAATTTAATCACTATTATGACCACTTCTATAATCTTAATAAATAATTGGTTCTCTTTAATTATTTTGCAATCATAAATTTTAATGCATATTTATTTATTTGAATTACAACAATATAAGATGTAAATAGTTGAATTGGTTTATTTTACAAAATAATTATTTGTGAATTTATTGTGTTTATAATGCAAAGCCTTGTAATTAATCCCTAAACATTTATTTGTTTGAATATATAAAATGATAAATTAATTGGGTTTTTTCGCAACATATTTGTTTGTGATTCTCTTATGTCTATAATTCAAAAACCAATAATTAAATCCTACTTGTCTATGTCAATGTGGCAAAGAAGGGTTCAACACCATTTTATTATACCTTCCAACTTAGTATACACCATTTTTCTTAATATATGTATTGGCACCACTTCAACACCATATAATATAATTGGTTCTAAAAGATGGATTTTTTGGTTATAGTTGTTTATATTTAATTCCATATTGGCCCAATTTACATTTACAATAAAAGTCACTCTTGAATCAATATTTCAGTGATAATGGTATTTTAGTTCCAAGAAGTAGTTTGAGTGACAAGGTAAAACTACGAGGGAATAACCACTCTCTATAGCCTACATTCCCTTGTATTTATCAATTCTATGATTTTCTCGAGTAGATCAATACATAACATATTGAGACTTTTTTAATTGGTTTTATTTTATCATAATTTCAAAATGACTTTTGTGGTGCTTGAAACCACTGACTTGATAGGGGAAATCATCTTGTAATTTTGTATCGAACATGAATAAGATACATGACAACATTGTTAATTGTTAGAAATAATTGAGAAATATATCTATATATATAGCATGGATATTAATGTAAGGATAATATAAGGTTAATAGTTATAAGGTTTACAAGTGGATGAAGATAAGGTTAGAAATGAGCTCTTGAAATGTTATTAAGACCATTGGAAAAAAACCCCTCACGTATCTAATAAATAGTTGTTATTTATTAATGGAAGATATCATATTATGGTTTGAGTGCTCAAAATTCTGCCTTGGGAACTCTTCATGTTTTTTTTGTTATTAGATATCAAGGGAAGTCACTCTAACAAATTTACTGGTGAGGGAGTGTGTGAGTGATAGCATTGACATACAATAACTAGGTATTAAAGTGTGAAACATGTTGGGATTGAAGAAATTGAAGAGACATAGTGATGCATTTCAACATGATAGAGTTTTTTTTTCTATTTGTTGGATGCATTGTCTGATAGAGGGATATAATCTATTTGCACAATATTTCAATAAATATTCCTTATAAATGGTGATTTTTAATGGTATATTCAAGTGTGAATTAACCCATGAGCTGATATTCATATAGGTATGAAATCCCTACTTGGAGAAGAGGTAAGTAAATAAGTTATTTATCAAATAATTGTGTTGATAATCATTCATTTGTTTTCTCTTTTATTAGCCATATCAAACTTGAAATATTCCTATCTAAATGAAGCCAATAAACTAGATGTTTTAAGTTATGTGAATCTTAAGGTGCATTTATTGTTTCATATTTCAATATTTAAAAATGTTACTCTTATTATAAGGACCTAATCACTCTAATTAGTGACTTAATATTTAATCAATAACTATAATCAATCACAATAATCAATCTCATTCCATAGATGGTGTAAAAGAGGCTAGAAACATCGACTCCCAACATCACTTTCCTAAATCTCTTCCTCCACATGCTATATACCTTGTTGTGCATATATGGATTTATTTGTGATGGGTATTTCAATGAGCATGAAATCATTGTGACTATATGAAGAAGAGATCATAATCATAAACATCACTATCCAAGAGGACCACCCTTTCATAAATAAACTCAAGGCCATAATACCTATATTACAATCTTCCTCTTTAGTAAAAGAGAACCATGAAGATCAGCATATTGATAAATGCATAAATAGGGCCTAGGATCTCATTAATTCAGTCATTAGTAATTTTAATCTATACCATGGGTTTGAGATCACAGACCTTGATAAGGGAGAGAATGTAGTAGTACTAGTTCATTTGTGTGTAGTAAGTAACATTCAATTTAAGTACCGCTAGTTGTTTGACCCAAACTCTTCTTGATTTGAGCTCAAAGCACTTTTGGAAATAAGGGTATGTTATGTCCCTAATGAAACCAAAGACTAGAATAATTACAAAAATAATTCATATACGTATTGTATATATTAGAAATTTGGGTCCCATAGTCTATTCATGGCCTAATAGCCAATAAAGGTTATTTTGTATACCAAGGCACACTTGTAGTGCATGTATTTTCACACTCAAGTCTAATTATGCACATATCTTCAACATGGTAGTGTCACACTTAATTTTATGTGTGATAGAATGGTCATGAAATCCATAATCATTGATGTCATCATTATAACCTCCCATTATCGTCAATGGTTGTTTTGACATACAATATGAAAAATCAATATTAATTATAATATTTGTTGATTTAAATTAACATGTTTTTTATCGATATAGTGTTGACAAACTTGCCCATTGTTTAAGAAGAGTTTCTTTGGGTAAGATTGTGTGTGTGTGTGTGTTTATTTCTTGTTGTTTTTTTTCAAAATAATGATGTATTATGATATTTAATTATTATTTTAAAATACATCAAACTTTTGTGATTTTTTTAATAAACATTTTACAAATTAAAAATTTGAATCTACTCATAAAATGTAATAAATCATCATCATCATCATCATCGACATCATCATCATCATCATCATCATCATCATCATCACCACCATCATCATCATCGTCATGATCATCACCATCATCCTCATCCTCATCATAATCCTCATCATCGTCATCATCATCATCATCATCACCATCACCATCATCGACATGATCATCACCATCATCATCATTAGCATCATCATCATCATCATTGCCATCATCGTCATCGTCGTCATCATCATCATCATCATCATCATCATCATCACCATTTAGATCATCATCGTCATGCTGAATCAATGACATTTTATATGAATGTGAATCAATGCATTGTTAAAAATTCCCATATAATGTCTGCCATATCATTTATGTTACATTAAGTGCCTCAAAGAATTAATTTCTATTACATTCTTCTCGATAGGGCCATATCACCATCATCACAATATCATCATCATCTTCATCATGATCATCATCTTCACCACCACCACCACCACCATCATCATCATCACCATCCTCATCCTAATCATGATCATCTTTGTCGTCACTGATCATCATCTTCATCGTCATCATCATCATCATCATCTTCATCATCATCATAATCATCATCATCATCACCCTCTTCCTCATCAACATCATGATCATCATCATCATAATCCTTTTCATCATCGTTATCATCATTGTAATCATTACCATCATCACAATATCCGTCATCATCATCATCTTCATCACCACCACCACCATCATCATCATCGTCATCATCCTCATCCTCATCCTCATCCTCATCCTCATCCTCATCATCATCATCATCATCATCATCATCATTCTCGTCATCATCATCATCATCACCCTCTTCCTCATCAACATCCTCATCATCATCATCTTCTTCATCGTCATCGTCATCATGATCATCTTCATCATCATGACCACCATCATCATCATCATCATCATAGTCATCATCATCGTCATCATCGTCATCATCATCATCATCATCATCATCATTGTCATCACCATATTCGTCATCGTCATCACCTTCACCATCAACCTCATCAACATCCTCCTCGTCGTCATCATCATCATTAGCACCAATACCATGATAATCATCTTCATCAGCATCTAGTTCATCATCATCATCATCATCATCATTGATGATGATGATGATCGTAATTGATATCTACTTTATATATTTTGATTTAATTACTATTATTTACATTTTCATGTATGTTGTCATATGCTATAACACATTTTTTTTTAGATAGATTTTGTTGGGTTATGGGAAATTGAGAGTGATGTGAGGCAGGGAGGGGCCATAAGAGCCCTTCACGTGGTTGGCCTTGTTCAATTAAGTGCTGGGCTATGGGCAGACCCGGGTTTTATACCTTTTATCTTCGCACCAACAAAAGACCCACAGTGTTGGCCCTTTCGGCAACAACCTACGAACATGTTGCAGTCTTACCCAAAACAGCTATGGGGTGCCGCAGAATCAGGTTTCTGCAAGTAGAAGAGGGATATTACTATACCTTTAGCCTTAGCAACAAATATGTATACAAAATAGAGCTTAGGCATTCACTTAATTAGCTTCGCAGGTTATATAAGAACGTTTCTTGCTTAACCCTTAACTGGGAATTCACAACGAAGTTAATATTTTAATAGTTATCTTATTTTAGCATTCACCTACTTATTAAAAGCATAAAACATAATAGCACAAAACAAAAGAACCACCACAACACACGATATACTTGGTTCACCCCTAGTGTAGGGGCTACATCCATAGAACTGTGTTTATATTCAACTCTTTACAAAAACCCCAGTTCTGATCTGCACACTCAGCTGCAGATCTTCTTAGTCTTCCACAAGATGCGCACTTAGCTGCAAATCTGCACACTCAGCTGTAGAACCTATCTTACAAAAACCCTCTACGCACACAGTTACAAAGGTCATCCACGCACATAGCTGGGACTTAACCTTAAACCCTTAAGAATAGCTCTTAGCTTCACATCACATTAGCATCATAAGATAATCGTCAAAGGCCTAACCTCACTCCTTTACATAAGTGCCTATTTATACAAGTGCACTATTACAAAACCATGGACTTAAACCATGGGCACCCAAAAACCATAACCCTGGGTTTAAACCATGGGTCATTTACAAAAAGAGGGGCTTCGACCCAACCCCGACACCCCTGAGACTATTTTGCACCGCAACTCCGCTTACAAGCTTCCACAAACACCGCGGAGTTACCAAAACTTAGGACCTTGAAGGTCGGAGCCCCAACAGGCCCCTAAGACTCACTAGTGGCCCGTCCTGGGACACTCTGCTACTTTTTCGGTGGGAGAATATTGTTTGCGAAGATAGTGAATTGCTTGTTGAGGCTTTGTAGGATGTCTTCAGTTGCTTTCTCCTTTTCCACTATCTCCTGTACTGCTGCTGTAGATGCTTCACTGGCTCCTTCCTGTGTGAATGCATCATACTCCTTCAGGATCTTGAGCTGGTTGTCTGTAGCAGAGCTCAACTCCAAGGCCTCATTAATAATAGGCTACACAGATTTCACCAACAATGTTTCTTTCCTCTTGCACGCCTCAATTTCTTGCTGGAGCTCATTACTCTACTTCACCTTAAGCATCTTATGCACAGGAGGCAATGTCTTGATTTCTTCTTTCACTACATCCAGCTCTATCTGTCGCTGCTTGATGGTTTCTTGCAGACTTTATACCTCGGGGTTCTCCTGCAAGTTTGCCCAGGCCTCTATGATTTCATCTAGCAGATTTGCTGCACTGCTCACAAGATCTGAGATTTTTGTGGCCGAGGCCTGAATGTCTCTGCGACGTTGCTCCTTGAATTCTGGTGGACTCTCAGGAGTGATGCGAAGTTGAAGCTCCACGATCTGAACCGCATGTTCTGCTTCCATATTTTCCATCTGGCTGCGAGACTAGTGCACATAGTCCTTCAGCTTGACTAGTGTTTGCTCTGGTTCTTCTTCAGACTGTATGTCGAAGTCAGGGAGACTTCGACACGCCTCATCCAATGCTTGTGCCAGTGTAGTCTGCTTGTTTTCTGCTTCCCTCTTTTTCTGCTCGGCTTCTTCCAGCTGTGCTACGAGGTGTTCACTCTGCTTTGTGGCACTTTCTAGCTGCCTGTGTGAGTAGTTGTCATGTGCTTGGATCTCCTTCATGATTGCTAATTGACACAGATGCAGCTCCATCATGGACAACTTGGTGTAATCTATCCCAACTGTCATGCTCATCCACGAGCGAGATGCTGCGTCAGTTATGATGAGGGCTGCACTTGGTACTTTCCCTCTATTATCTCTCATTGGCCATTGCCTTGTGTCTTGCTATGCGCTTACTAGGGTACTGCTTGCTGCAGCTCCAGTTGCTGATCATTATGCTAAGTCCTTTAATTCTGTAATTTTCTGTGCTACACCAGTGAGCGCATCCAAGTGCATAGCTGCGAACTCAGACCATTTTTTGGTTAGGACTTCTGTGGACTTCGTCAGAGCCTGATCAAGCTCCTCACTTGTCAAGGTGGGCTCTTCGACAATATTCTTCCCTTTTTATGCCTTCGTTTTCTTTCTGAACTGAGGTTTAGTCACTTCCTCTGCCTCTGGAAACTTGCGCTTATCTAGGAGATTGGGGTCAGAGATTGTTTTGACCGACTCTTCTCCTTCTTCATCCGTTCATCCTTGCCACCCTGATCGCCTTCGTTCTCCTGTGACTCGCTTTATTCTTCACTTTCTTTGAGTGGGTCATTCTGCTACATCTGGCTAGGACCTGCACCCACATCTGTCACTAGAGGTATTGGTATACTGGGCTGTGTCCCTGCGTCTTTCATCCATTCAGCCGGCCACTATTTGACTATTGCGAGGATGTCTTCCTCGTTCACCACATATGGCAACTTCAACAATTTTTGTTTGTTATCTGCGCGGGCCTGAATAAAGACATGAATATGCATGTCAGCCCTAAAGTTGGCTATTCCCACATAGTGAGAAAAGAGCTCATTACTGAGCCACGACATCTTCAGAATCTCATATGAGATACTCATCGAGGAAAAGGTGAACATGTAGTTCGTCATTTGCTGGAAGCTTTTATCCTGCGACACCCACAGAGATGCGTACCTTGCTGCGCCAGGCATATGCAGAGGCACATCAACAAATTGTGCCTCGGTAGGTTCTTTCCATCCTACCAGTGCAATAAGCACTAACAACCATGAATATTGAAAGGGTCTACCTTTCTCCTGTGCATCTCGGACATCTTCAATAAATTCCTTGGCAATGTACTCTGCCCATTTGTAACTATATCCTTCGGCACATTTCGCAGCAATACTGACAATCGGTGCAGATACTTCATTTGGTCTACACTTCCGCATTAGCTTGCATGCTAGCAGTTCTATGGTGAAGAAAATGTTTTGATGCTGAATGGTCGAGGTTTGATACCCTCGCTTCCCTTTGGTTAACCCGAAGCGCTCCTTCATAAGTTGCGCCAGCTTCATGTCTTCGTGCTTCCCAACGAATTCGATCCTAGGATCAGGCCCTTCCTTTGGCAAGCCTGTGATCCTATTAACCAGCTCTCCATTAATAGGGATTCTCTCTTCGCCAATCCATAGGTGCCCATCATGCACCAACGCCAATAATTTCTTGACCACCACAGTAACTGGCATGCTGCGACTGAAGTGGGGGACATTCAGCATTTTCAGCAAGCCTGCCTTTGCTAAGCCAGCAGCCCACAGTTTCACTTCTAGTAGTGTCGTTCCAGTCTCCGGGTAGTGAACAAAGTGCAAGTATGTTCCAGGTGCGAACTGCGGAAACTTCCCATGATCATTCGTATCGTGGTCTGCATACTTAAGTCGGTCTATTTTTCTCGTCATTGTCCCGACCAACTGCACACCCTGGGGCAGCGAAGGGGTGCGGAGTGTGAATTTGGCTATTCGTCGAGGTGGCTGAACTCCTGGTCGAACAGGCGGAAGATATGTTGGACGCTGCGATCCTTCAGGTGGGATCTCTGCTGAACCAGAAGGATTCATGTCAGGCTCCTCCAGTGTCTGTCCTGCTAGTTGGTGCCTGTCTTTGTTTTTCTTAGAGTGAACTTCTGGCTTAAACTTATTCCTAGTTGATCGTGTCTGCATTGGTTGATTTGGCATTGGGGGAGTCTCTTGGCGGCGTGCAGAGGCAGGTGGGATGCTCATAAGGTTCTGCAGACCCCTCTGTTCAAACTCTCTCAACAATTCCTGGACTTCACGATCAACTGACATGGAATGAACTGTAAAGCTCAAGAAAATGCACAATGCAACATTCGCAGGTCTGAGTGACTTCTTATCGAATCCAACAACCATTCTTACCATAAATGTGCATTGAAGACACCAAATCTGATAGATATCTTGTCTAAACGGTGCTAGATTCCACAAAATCTCATCATTACATGTAGTTAATGCAGTTAACGTATCGGCGCCACCAAATCTGCTTTTTCCCAATGGTCGCATTTTAAGCTCCGACACACCTTTCCACTTCAGCACAGCCAGTAACTTTGGCTGCGCCACAATAAGGGTATTCGACACAGTCCAGACCTTCGCCACATCCATTTCTTTGTCCCAATAGTCTTCAATGGTGGTGTACTTAGGTATTTCTTCTAATCCAATGTTGACTTTTCTGGTCTTCAAGGGCTGAGTTACTTTAGGAGCTTCAACTGCTAGGCCATGTACTTCGCAATATCCTTCTGACTCAGGAATATTGATGTTGCGCGGGTCATCATCCTCGTCAATTGCGAGGTTATAGAATTCTACTACATTGGCTTCTTGTTCTTTCCAATTAGGTTGGTACTCGGCTATTTCTTTACCATCAAACACCTTAGTATTGATCAGCCTAACAACTGCTTCCAAAGCAGGGAAAACCTCATTAATAGAAAATGTAAGCACAAAACTATCAACAAGACTATCCCAACTTGTAGTACCATGGCGAAGCTCCACCTCTGCATACCAATTCTTCACGACAGGTTCCAGGGTGTGCACAAACCGATGTACCCATTCTTCATGAGGTACATGCTTCCATGCTTCATAACACTACTCCAAATCTTCCTGAGGGCTAGTCTGACCATTAAACCTGCTTTGCACCTCCTGAGGTTGATCCACAAATATGAGGCAAAGAATCTTTTGACAAGCTTCCCAACTCTTAATATACTTCTTATGACCATTCCACCATTTGGAAGTTGTGGCTCTAAATACTGAATCTAGAGTCTGCATTTTCTGTGAATCTGGTACCTGCTCTGAAAATTGCACAATAAAATATACTGGGTCTTTCAAGCCATCAAAAATAGGTAAGGTTCTTGTCTATAAGCTAAGCCATCTAAGAGACTTGGTAATTCTTGCACATCGATGTCCATGTAGCTCATACAGTCTATTCTGCCAGTTCTCTAGGTCGTCATCTGAATCAGTCATGCAAGAACTGTCACACTGCCAATCCATTGTACCTTCAGTAGTGGGGTTAACATAGTCTTCTTCTTTAGCTGTGATGTTATAAATATGATCTAAGACATCCTGATCTTCATCTTTGACTGGCTCTGTATACCTTTCTCCTTGAGAAGGGTCCAATGGTAATATGACTCTCAGGCATTTTCCTTCGAAAGTCATCTGTCTCTTCTTAAGGTTGATTACTGCATCATTGTTTATTGCCCATTCAATTCCTAGAAAGGATGGATAGGGGTTGCTATCATCGGTTATTTCAATGACTTCAAAATTTGCTAAGATACTGACTCCATCAATATCTACTAGTACACTAGGGAGTCTTCCCAAGGGCACAATCCTCTGCTGATTAGCTAATCTCAATTATATAGGGGACCACTCAAGCTTAGGTTTTCTCATTTGTTCCCAGGTATGCTTATTTAGGACATTCACTTCTGATCCCAGGTCTAAAATGATATCAGTCATATCATACTCTCCTATCTGAGCATGCAACCTCATTTCTCTTCCAGTCCTTCTAATTCTATTAACATTTTTTCCTTTATCAAAGCTTCGCTAGGATTCGCAAGACTGAAGAACTTTCTGTAACTCATTCAAGGCATTCTTGTTTCTTAACAGCTTCATACAACTTTGTAAGAATGATGTTAGTGTACTTACTTGATCTGGCGAAGCTTCTTGGGACTGCGACTGCTGCTGATGCTGGTGCGCAGTTGCTACTGAGGTTCCTGGATCAGCAAAGTCTCTTTTAGTGTCCATAAATGTTTCTTTTTCTCTATCAACATCAAAGGCTGGAATCTTCTCTGGGGTCTTGCGGACCCAAGCCTCGAAATATCGTTTCTCCATATTCTGCACTTGCGTCGTAACTCCACTCCTTGTAACAACATTAATAGATGGGACAGATCTTTTCTCTACAGCAATCATCTGAATATTCTGAGTAGGAGCACTATTCCTTTCTTGTATCTTGGCTATCAACTGTGGGCATTGCTCAATCACATGATCAACTGCTCTGCAATATCGACATTTCGTAGTTGGGTTCTGACAGTCTCTAGCTAGATGGCCTACCTGATTATAGTTGTAGCAAATAAATTGACCTCGTCCAGGCATACCATCACGACCTCTGAAATTACCTCGACCTGGGTTATCACCATGGTAGCCATATCCATTATTTCCTTGTGCATCATTTTGTACCCTGTAAGCATCATAGGTTCACTCTCTCATGAGGTCAAAGCTGTGACACTCATCCTCATTGTGTCCCACTGACTTACAAAACTTACAGTAGGGGTTCTTAGGTACTTGAACATATCTTTGTAGTAGATAGCAATCTTCAGGTCGATGATGGCCAGCTATTCTACAGATCTCACAA
>LPNX011161582.1:82643-89812 GCA_001517045.1 Pseudotsuga menziesii
GCCAATTAGGATATATTTGAAAAGAGCCAGCAGATGTAGGATTTAGATTGTAGAAGGATCAATAGTCATATTCAAGATACCAGCTTTGCTATTATTATTTGCGGGAGGGGATAAGGCTGGTCTACACTAATTTGTTTTTGTACTGTTACAAAGAGAAATTCCTATGGCTTGGGGTACCACAACAGACAGCTTGACTCCAGAAATCAATCCTTTCCTATATGCAAGAGAAACCAAATATCTAACACTAAAGGATCTCGATTCATACCTTATTCTAGATGGTTGATGTAGATCCTTGTTGAGCTTTCCAACTCCAGCTTGTATTGATAAATTGCTATCTCAACACTCAGCAAACAAGACAAGCATGCTATATATAATTGTGTTAGACCTACTCTATCATATATAATCAATAACATATAAGCATTTAAAAGCATCCATGGATCAAATACTCATTTAAAGACACATTATTGGATAGGAAAATATATTTCTATTGATATAAAACAAAGATTACACTAGTGACAACCTCTGTCGGCACGTCTGTGAATCGGAGAAACTGAGTCCCCCACATGGGCCTCCACCACTTCAATCCTCCATCTCTTGATAGCAAGCTTACAAGCAAAATGCAAGCTTGGGAAGAACACAAAGTTCTCTAAGGGACAAAGGGATGCAGACTAAAGTATAAGCTCCAGCAACAATGGACTATAGTTTTCTTGCTCTTCAATTCCTCTCCCTTCAATGTATCTGAAGGGTTCCTTATATAGCTCTTCAATGGGGTAATGGAAGGTCGAATCTGAGGGATCTCAAGGCATATGGAAGGTCAAGAGACAAGTGACTCGGATCAACATCAAGGAAAACTCCAAAATCATTTTGCCTTTTGCACACATCCCGATGTACACGGTTTTAAGGGTCAAATCCGCGTATATATGCGAGAAAGGGATGAAAAGTCACGTATGGCAATTATTGCATGTTTTTAGGGATGATATTGCAAATATCAAAGGTACAAAAATGGTCCATGGGGTCTAAGGAGTCTGCAGAGGGATAGGGAAGGACGTAAAAGTGTGATTCACCATGTGTGGTAAATTCAGCTATAACAAATGCCCCCTAATGTGTGAGGTCAGAGGGGTCATACGATGGTTGAAATACATTATAATTCCATCCCAGAAGTGGAGTGATGAAGAACCTAGTGGAAGAACCAGCCATCCAATCAGTACAATACAATGATCAAACTCTGTACGTAAATGCAAGTAGATGTAGCAATCCTAGATACATAAGAGTACAATGGCCATGAATAGGCATGATATAAAATATGACATGTGTGGTCATCGCCACGTACAATATAAATTTCTCAGAATATCCATGATGAAGATATACAAAGGATCATGATCTACATGAAGGCTGAAGATATATAGTGGATCAAGATCTCCATAATGGCTAGAAATATTTGACATATACTTGAATCAAGTCACGAGAGCTGAAATCTCATGAACATTGACACGATCAAGGAGGTAACATGTATAAGATGCCACCAGTCTAGAAGGTCTTCTACACAAATTGCTATGAGTACATGTCCTACTATGTGAATAGAGGTGTCGAGGTTGAATATAGTAGTCCATCATCTGATTACCAGTCATTGATGTATACCGTTAACAGACGCGAGATCACCCACCGATAATTAAAATGGGAATCAAGGTACTAGAATTAAAACTAACAAGTGTGAATAAATGTGTTGAGGTCGAACACTTGAGAGAATCCATCGATCAGGGAACATTGATGTATTCCCAAAAAACTGTCGATGGCGAGACAACCTGCCACTGATGACTGTAAGGCTCAAGGCACTAAAAAATGACTCTAGATTCCTATCCCAGAATAAATGATCTGAAGTCGATGGGATAAAATCCACTGGAAGGAGGGAATTAAGGCATCCCCCATCATCCAACACGAGGTACTTATCAAAGCTATATAATGTGGAAGGACTCGATCATAAGGTGCACGAATCAGTAACTGTACCAAGAATGGTCGACCTACAAAGTCAAGATAACTAAGGAATGGCTGAATCAAGTTTCAACTTCCTTCAAACAAGAGCACAAAGGCGAATGGTGACAGAATGTAGGCAGGATAGACTCGATATACAAAACTAGGGAATATCTGCGACATAGGAGGCATTGACAGAGGCTCCATAGGGATTGGAAGCTTAACTAGTCGGTGGATATAAACTTAGAGAAATGAGTACAGCTCCTAAAGTCAAACTATTAACCCAACCAACGGATGTGATATATAGTGCTCTGTTCGAAGGTAACATGACTCGACTATTGCTAAAGATAACATCTTTTCTTTTCCGGATTTTTGGTTTTTTAATTTTTTTTGGACTTTTTCAAATATTTGAAAATCTTGAAAAAGAATAAAATTTATTTAAAGTTACAGACTAGGAGGAGACAAGTGTCAAATGGGAAAACAAAATAGTTCCAAGCAACGAAACATACCTATGCTCAATGCAAGGACACATGTGTAGGATAGAGACACTCGAGGGAAAGTCCCCTCCTGGTAAAAATAGGGAATCAAGCTGCAAAGGATATATAAAATGGCTCTGCATGGCTAGACATGAGACAAGCTCGGGCTATATGGCTGATACTTGAAGTCAGAGAAGCTGAAATAAGGCTCAATGAGGCAGACAAAGCTCATGAAAATGCAATTACAACTTGACATAAGGGAGTCCTAGGGAAACAGGCCAGCAAAAGATCAAGAGGAGTATGAGGCTCTTGCAAAATGTCATGGTGGTATTATACAAAGGACTCCTATACCTAAGAGAGGACTCACAGCATGGGTACCAAATGCAAAGGGGAGCTAACTAGGACACCCATGTATAGGAAATCTCTACCATTCACATAGTACCACTTCTAACAACAGGCTGAAGGTTCCATGATACCATGGAATGGGTTTGTACCTAAGGTTAAAATGAAATAGTCATAATTTCATGCAAAATGCAAGCGGATGTGAAATCGTAACCTATATGCTAGTTTAGACATGATACATGTGATAGGAACGAATGAGTCAAAACCTCGGAGAGAGTGTACAAAAATTGGACCCTACATGACAACCATATTAGTCCAAAACAACTTGAAATAGTCAATAAAATATCCAAATTATAGGGAATAGGGAGGAATGATCATGACAAATAAATTCAAAGGAAACAGTGCGGTGGACAATGGACCATAAAAAGGAATGTAAAGTGTAGACCCAATGTTCACGTATCCACTACCACCCTCGTGAGGGTGACCACCAGTGTAAAGATCGAGCGAAGGGAATAAAAATACTCCACAAATGGAGTAGAGGATGGAATATGACCATTCCCAAATCTATGAGCACGATAAGGGGCTGTGATGCCCCCAAGTCCGACACCAGGGTCTGTACTAGGACCAAGGATGAGTGTTAGGATACCAGGCATGCCGAAAATAAAAGGACCTGAACTCAAGAGAGCATAAATATATTGAAGTAACCGCGATCCCAAAGGACAAGTAGCGCACAAAGAGCACACTCCTAAGAAAATGTACAGCCAAAATATAAGAAAACCAAGGGGAGGATATGTGAGCTTCTGAATGAAGGAGGTATGTCTTGCCTAGGAGAGGCTTGAGAATCCCATACACAACAAGCGGAGGTTTGTAACCAATTATTGTGGTGCTCGGCTTCAATGCATATAGTGACTGTGCTATCTGACCCCAACCTAGCTAGGACACCTGCAGAATAACCCCTGCGAAGTACCCCCTCGATAACCTAGGTAAGGTAAATAAGGTCACCTCAATATAATCAATGCTCAGGCAGACAATTGCAGGTAGGATTGACCATATGGGAAGGGTAGCAAAGCCCAAAACTCTTGAAAGAGCGCCCAAATACGAATACAATCCTGGAAATATCTTCGGTGCTACTCAGTTATGACTAGGGGTCATCCCAATCAATAAGCACTCACACTGCCTCATGCTTAACTCCCTAGTAAGAGGAGGATCCTGAGAAACACTAATTATATAAAGGAATTTCACTCTCTCACCTGGACAGACACCTACTTGTTGTTGTTTAGTGGTCTTGGAGAATTTACTCACAATGAACTATTCCAAGACCCTAAAACCTAATCTTGTTGGTGTACCCTATCAAATAAAATAGTGTAATCCATTTTAATTAAGCGTTGATTTTAATGGTTGTAATTACTCAAAGGGAAATGGTCGTATAACTAATGATATGAAGACTCAGCAGTGAAATAAAATTGCACACCTAACAAGCAATGCCAAGTGCAATATTCTAGAATGAAAAACAAGGTATGCCACTACATGAGATGCATAAATATATATTCCTTTTTGAATGCCAATGCAATCCTTCCTATATGAAAGCCTAAATAAAACTCTCATCCAAGCAATCCAATGCAAGTACCTCCTCAAGTCCATATGCAAAAAATGCAACTACCTTGTATTTTTCAATATAAAAGAATGAAAAGTGCAATAAAATTCATCTAAAACTCTCGGTCTCTGCAGCAAGTATAAAACACAAGCCCAACAAGACACTGAGACAAAAAAGAGTAATGCACTAATGGAAAAACAAAAAGGATAAATGACTAAAATTAATTTCAAAGAAAAATCAATTAAAAAGAGGTCTTTGGTCACAAAATAAGTATCCAACAGAAAACATCAGACCCAAGGAAGACCCAACCACACTCAGAACCCACCCAACAACTTCCCACAACATCAAACTCACCAAAAGGGAGGATGTACATGACTGTTTAAAGAACAACTGCGTATATACGTGACTTTTGGCCAAAACGCTGCATGTATACGCGGATTTTGGCCCAAAACCTGTGTGTATATGCGACTTTTGGCCAAAAATCCGCAAATGTACGTGACCTTTACCCAAAAACCTGTGTATACAGAGAAGACAGTGGTAAAATGCAGGCCAAGGGTCAAACCAATAAAGGGGAGTCTCAATGGATGAACATACTATAAAATTCAACACATAAACAAGGAGAAACAAAGAGAAAGTCAAGACTATCAAGCACATTGTGTCCCCAAACCCCAAAGAAAAACAAAGAACGTCCCTAGTGGAGTCGCCAATTTTGTTACGGAGAGAAATTCTTATGGCTTGGGGTACCACAATAGACAGCTTGAATCCAGAAATCAATCCTTTCCTATATGCAAGAGAAACCAAATATCTAACACTGAAGGATCTCGATTCGTACCTTATTCCGAACGGTTGATGTAGATCCTCGTTGAGCTTTCCATCTCCAACTTGTATTGATAAATTTCAATCTCAACACTCAGCAAACAAGACAAGCATGCTATATATAATTGTGTTATACCTACTCTAGCATAGATAATCAATAACATATAAGCATTTAAAAGTATCCATGGATCAAATAATCATTTAAATACACATTATTGGACAGGAAAAGATATTTCTATTGATATAAAACATAAATTACACTAGTGACAACCTCTGTCAACACGTCTGCGAATCGGAGAAACTGAGTCCCTCACTTGGGCCTCCACCACTTCAATCATCCATCTCTCGATAGCAAGCTCACAAGCAAAAGTAAAGCTTGGGAAGAACACAAAGTGCTCCAAGGGACAAAGGGATGCAGACTCAAGTATAAGCTCTGGAAACAATGGACTATAGTTTTCTTGCTCTTCAATTCCTCTCCCTTCAATGTATCCAAAGGGTTCCTTATATAGCTCTTCAATGGAGTAATGGAAGGTCAAATTCGAGTGATCTCAAGGCATATGGAAGGTCAATAGACAAGTGACTCGGATCTACATTAAGGAAAACTCCAAAATCATTTGGCCTTTTGCACACATCCTGATGTATGCAGTTTTAAGGGTCAAACCCACGTATATATGCGAGAAAGGGATTAAAAGTTGTGTATGGAAATTATTTCATGTTTTTAGGGATGATCTTGGAAACATCAAAGGTACAAAAATGGTCCATGGGGTCTAAGGAGTCTATAGAGGGACATGGAAGGCCATAAAAGTGTGATTCACCATGTGTGGTAAAATCAGCTGTAACATGTACCTTTTTTGATAATAATGGAAAGAACTTTCAACATGAATGTGATCCTCTAGTTAAGTAGGTACACATAAATTTGCAAAGCATCAATAGTGAACCTAGAGTGTACTTTCTCATCTCAAATGAAAGAGTCTTTTGGATAAATTCTTTTGCAAGAATGTTAGGTGGAAAAAGTAGCTAAACTTAGACACCAGATAGGCATCAAAATCCCCAAATTATTGAAGCTTAAGAGTACTCTAAAATAAAAATAGACAATCATAACAACCTACGACAAGGAATCTATGTATCAAAAATCAGCATGACATTGGCAATATTACAAGGATAATGAAGTCAATAACCCAATGGAGGACATCATAGATGTTTATTATTTTATCTGAAATTATATAAGTGCAACAGAATTTGGCATCAAACAAAGGTAACAACATAATGTTTTTATTATAATTCTCCAACAAAACAGGGAGTGTTTGTTTCTGAGTTTGAAAAGAGCCAAATAAAATTCTAAAACTTCCATAGAAGCACCAACAGTTCTTACATGGATTAACTGGATATGCATAAAAAGTAATAATCCTTATCTCTATGAAAAAATAGCTATACTGATCCATCAGGTCATCATATCGGTGAGGAACTGGTGTACCTGTATGGTACAACTTGGGTCTAATCAAATTTATAGTAAGCAGAGTAGAAAATGCTAAATTTTTTTGATAAAATCCCCTGAAATATAGATAATATAGTCCTAAATACTGGGCTAGACCCAATATAAAACTACTCAAATGACTTCTATGACAATCCTTCCTCTTTTCTGTTAGTTATGGTCACCAAACATTTACCTATTTGTACAATTAAGAATAAATAATTATAATATGATAAGAGATATTACATTAGAGGAAATTTAAGGGTCTCAAATGGGCCTCCTAAGGAAAATAATAAAATAATAGTTATTAATTTTGGAGGAAGAATGAAAAAAACTACTTTTTGTGTTCGCATTTTCGACATATCTCCCGGTGTTTTTACTCAAATCCTGAGCATAGGAGAGCTTGTTGGATGCACAATTTAATTTCGCATCCAACGAGTACCCACACTGCATACTTTTGACGGACCCCGCTGCCCCAAAAACAAGAAATACCTGAAAAAAT
>LPNX011161582.1:89973-107807 GCA_001517045.1 Pseudotsuga menziesii
TTTAGACCCAAAATTTCCTCTAATGTCTACTACCTGAAACTCTTTTTGTAGAAAATATTGGATTTGATTGCAACTTTTTTTTTTCCACGAAAAAAACATACTTTCTATTCATTGAAAGAAAATACATTCCTCGAGTGCTATCAGCACACATCATAAAATGAGCTTCTCTTCTCCTTAAACAAATACCAGTTTTTTTGTTCTGGTATTAACTAGCCACAAGCTTCTTTTAATCTGTATCGAAAAAAAAAAATCCAAAATAGAAAGGATATATTAAAAGTTCATGTTCTTGGATAATCCTCTATACAGAGTGTCCCTGGAGCCATTACTAGAACTTGTTTTGACAGTGGATTTGTTGAATTATTAAGCTCTCTGTATATATGTTTAAAGGAAATCCAATGAAATATTCCAGTAATTTCCTTAAGTTGGGTTTCCAGCTGTGTAATATTGATATTCATTGACTGCGAAATCCCATGCATCCAATTGATAACAAAACTTGAATTGCTGAAGAACTGAAGCTCCCTTAGGCCTAAATATGATGTTGTATGGAACAGGTGAAATAGTGTTGATAGCTCTGCCCAGTTATTAGAACCCGAACCTAAAGCACCTTTACCATGAATATAATAATCCTCGAAGATAAAAATAACAAAGACAAAGCACCTTGACCCTATGAATTTTGATTTATTTCCCAATTCCTTGAGGCACTGAGTTGGAACTGCATAAGACATGTTTAACAAAATATTCAGTTATTTCCTTAATATGATTTTTGTTTCCTTTTGTAAAAAGTATATTTAGCATGACAAGTTTGACTTCGGAACCAAGCTCATTGCTAGTGGAGGGTCTTTTCTCACTGGTGGAGTCCCCCATCCCTCATCTATAGGCTCCATTTTTTCTTTTCCTACGTGGCCTCTTCAAGGCACTCTGATTCATATTTTCCAACAGAGCAATCCAAAACTTATCAAACCATGGGAAATCTAGGGGAAACTCCTTTGTTTTTCTTCATGCTCTCTCATCATTCGGTTCACCTGGTCTTGTGATTATTGGCCACATTAAGCTCTGCAGTGTGTAGAATGAGAAGGAAAGTGCCCTTCAAGAGGCACTTTGCCCATGGACACTCTGTGCTGGTTCAATAATCCTTTGTCCTATGCAGATGACCCACTTCCATTTCCATCTTCCTCATATGCATTTAAATATTTATTTACATATGGACACACATTAGAGACTCACTGTGCCATGTAAAATTTGAATTGTGCTAATGCATTTGTGAAAATGCATTCATTTCTTGTTTTCAAGAGTTGATTTAAAATATCAATTCTAATTTCTTTTTTTTCAAGAGATGATAGATATCAAATATCAATTCTGAAAATTTGTTATGATGTGTGAAGTTGCATGGCCCAAGGGAGGGAATGTCCTAAAAGGATTGATTTCCAAGTTGTTCTGATGAGAGGATATTATGGTACAACTTATAAGCCCTTTATAAGACAAGATAGGCATATTTATAGTACCAGAACAAATGATTCAAGTATTCATTCTTTCCATAGAATTTACATTTGTGGTGGGGGGTCACATTGTATTTCAAGGGATTTCCAATAGGTAGGCCTTCATGAATCAAAGATTATCTAAATTAGGCTATTTTAGGTTTAAGGCACATCTTCTAGATGGAATTTAGTTGATACAACCAACTCTTCTCTTTTGATTCAATCCTCCAAAGTTTGCTTAACTTGGATCTAGCTTATCCCTTGAACATAATGGTACCCATCAATGGACGTATATTTCTTGAACCCCTTTCTTTGATTGCACCTCCATTCCTTATACTAGGTTTGTGGTCTTGGTATATATAACTCAAAAAATGTTTGTTTGGAATTATATTCTACATCTTATCTAGGATAATTATATCAACTTTGATAGGATAATTATAAAATTACTAGGTAACTGCTTGCTGAAACTCATCGCGAATATTGAAATTAAATTACCAGTTTTGGTTTACCATAGAACTACTAGCAGTCGTCTAACCAGATCTAGGTTGAACAAGTTGTTGTCCTTCTTCTTATTCAAAATATTGGGTTTATGCAATGGTTCCCCAACATACTACGCATATATGGGTGAGTTTCAGTTATGTGGGATACTCTAGTCTCTTGGACTGTTAGCTTTGGCATCATCCCTTTGGCCTTAGGTCAAAAGACTATCAACTCAGTATTTCGTGTACTGTTCCTTATTATGTGGAAAAACAATTTCTCTGGCTAAATATCTAGCTACATACATTTCTCTCACTAAAATCTAGGACTAGGAATTTTGTTCACTGTAATGGAACTTTTCAATAGGGGTCATCCAGGGGTCGATTCTTTTCTTATTCAAACTACTACTGATATAGAATATTCAATTTGTTTTGGCTTGTTAGATAAGATTCCTATGTCATCCCTTTTATCTGAAATATGACCAGAGGAGATTGAAACTATTTGAAAGGAATCATAGGAAAAATGGCTCTCTCAATTTGTAGTTTCATCTTCAACTTCATCATTATCATCACTACAAGGACTATGAGTCTTTCATTTGTACACTTTACAAGCTGACTCTACAAGCTGGAATTTCATCTTTTTCCATTTAGATTTGACTAATGTTGAAATTAGTTGATTTTACTCACATTAGCAGTCACACCATTATGTATTGTACTAGATTCTAGAGACACCTTCCAAATAATTTTTAGGTTAGGTTGTAAAGTGAGTTTTAAAATTATATTTGGTAAAACTCATAAAGGTTATTGAGATATGGATATTACATATAGAATGCATTATTTTGGTTTTATGTCCATTCAAGACAATACTCATATGGTTTTGATGTGCATCTCTTCAAAACATATATGGTTTTGACATTAGAGGAATCAATGTTTGGTTTTATACTTGTTGTTAAACATCAGTTTGAACCAAACAAAGTTATGGGATGAAAATCCTATTAAACTCGGGATTTCTCCAAAAGTTGAGATTTATGAGCACAAAGCACTGTTGAACATTCTTGAAGAATAAAATCTTGTCTAGGTGTAGAAGTGCAACCCTATTATTGTCTATTTGTACAATATAGTATAGACACCGTCCATAGCATTTTAATGTTAGGTTGTAAAGTAATTTTTAAAATTTCATCTAGTGAAACTCATAGAGCTTATTTAGCTATGCAACATACATATAAGATCCATTCTTTGAGTTTTATGTTCCTTCAAAACTGAAACTCATAGAGGTTACTTTCACTTCACATTTCTAATGACGAGTATTTGTTTGATTTAAGATTCTTTCACGCAGCTCAAACTGTATAAGTTCTCCTTTCCACGACATTGTTTCAATCATAGGTCTACTAGATTTCTTGAGGGTTTCCTTTTGTATAGTTGCTCCTATGAATACTATTTCCTACAGAAAAATAATAGTTCAAGCATAACAGTTCATCCTAACTCATAGCTTCCTGTGATGCATATTTGAGAAAATGGAAGCAATAGGAATCCAATCAATGTACTTATGACATTTTGTACCATAGTTTCTCATTCATTGAGTAAATATTGGATGAAATGTATTTAGTCATAGCATCTTCTTATGGATATTTGAGATAATGGCTAGTATAGGAACCGATAAATGTACTTATGAAATTTTTGTACCATAGAATCGTTTATTAATTAAACTCTTGTCCTTAAGAGAATTGGCCATGGATGATAACAAACTGTTTTCCCCTGATTTTGAAACATTTGCGATGTGAGAAGTGATGACTATAACTATCTGAGGAGAAAAGGCAGGGGGTTAAGGTTCAATTATGTTTTCATTTTATTTGAGAACATAAACCATATATCATTTAATATCAATATTTTTAATGTTGAATTTGATTGAAATTATATCTTAACATGTGATTGAAAATGGCATATTCTTTTGTTAGAATGTTTATCTTTTAATTGTTTCTTTTTGCAATTAATCAAAGGCATTATTCAGATTGGTTTTTTCGAATTTCATTGTTATGTATTATATTTTTGTGTTATCAACATGTTTTGATATGATTATAGAATCCTACTTCATTATGAATTCTGCCAAAAGTATATTGTTGTGCTCATGTGTACTTATTACAAATAGTGGGAGTAGAGTGTTTTCACTTGCATGGTTTTATGTTATGATTCATCTCCTCACTACAACAAATCCTGGAATTAGCATCCCATTTAGTGTCCCTTTTTAGTGTAATTTTTTTTTACATTGAGTGGTAAAATTAGTCGCTAAATGGGACGCGTCATGGACAAAACTTAAAGCGTCTCAAAAAATGCCTTTTTTTGCTTCCTAAATAGCATCCTTTATGGCATCCAAAATTGCGTCTCTTTTTTCACTTCCAGAATAGAATCCAAATTCGCTTCCTAAACAACGTCGAGGTTTTCTTCCAGAATAGCATCCAACTTTGCTTCCTAAACAATGTCGACGTTTGCTTCCTAGATAACGTCATATTTTTCTTCCTAGCGAGTGTCTACTTTTGCTTCTTAAATGACACCCTCGTTAGTGCCATAATTGCATCCTTAATAGCACCATTTTAACATCCAATATTGCATCCATTTTTGCTACCACTTTAGTATCCCATTTTGCACCATGTTTTACTTCCAAATATGTGCCAATTTTCGCTTCCAAATTTGCATCAATTTTTTCTTCCCTTTTCGCATCGTGTTTTGCTACCAAAATGACACCAAATATTTCTTCTATTGTTGCACCATATTTTGCTTCCTATGTAGTGCCATCTTTTGCATCCAAAGTAATGTCTTATTTTTCTACCATATCAACTTCATGTTTGGCTTTATCATTAGCGCCACGTGTTGCATCCTTTTTAATTCCTAGTTTCGCATCTCTCATGTTTTGGTCACTAATTTAGTTGTTTTTAGTAATTTTATATACAAGTTTTGGTCATTTTGTTTGGTCTCCTATCTCTTATTTTTTACTTACTAATTTATTTGTTTTTAACTGATATTATAGTATCATTAAGGAATGGAGTAATCGAACCACCAACCTCCTGCTTGTAAGGCAGGCGCTCTTCCATTGAGCTAGAACCCATTAAGAATTTGGGAACCTAACTTATAGAGTCCTCTATAATGGTAAAAAAGATTAATACACAAATTTGAGTATCTAAAGGTCGACAAAGGATGATAGATTGTATTATCTTAAGCATGGGATTGATTATGTTCCTTGGTTCTCTACATATCATTATCCTATGATTGTGAAGTTTCTATCATTAAAGTACCAACATCTACAGCTTGTGAGGTAGTAGCATCACCTTTTTCCTGTGATCTGGTGGTATCATGGGCCTAATTTTATTTTGTGTCATCAAAAACTGAGAAACAAAATTATCCTCAATTCCTATATCTATCGTAGTGCCACTCATTCCTCTAAGTTGTTGACTATCATTAAACCAGCTACTCAAACAATTTATTGGTCTCCCACTTCAACGTGTTCAGTAAATGTAATCCAAATGGGACGAATCTAAATTACTTTCAATATTACTCTATGCTAGAACCCTATCATTCTCTGCAATCATAGACACATTACATTATATATGTCCTTAAACTATGAATTCTAAAGTTCAAATCCAAGAAAAACAATTTATAATCTAGTAGATGTTCAACAACCAGAAATTTTAAAAATTACATATTGCTCAATGAAAAACTGATCTAAATGGGGTAGATCAATATGGGGTAGTAGTCAATATGTCTCAGTCACCAAGTGTGAAAACCACAATAGTGATACTCATCCCCACATATAGTAGCAGTCAATATGAATCAGTCACCAGGTGTGAAAACCCCAGCAGTGATACTCAGCCCCAAAATTGGTACAACTGTAGCAAGGCAAGATAAATTTAGAAAACATAGCTTTCATATCTTTTAACTTTAACACTCCAATGGTCACTGTGTTAAAGTTGGTCCTTGAGATACACTTCACCAAATTCAATGTACAGAACATAAACAATAGTACAGTACAAAAAACAAACTAATGACCGACAACTAATAAATAACAATGCCAGTTCATATCTGGTTTGAATCAGCCTTATACTCATATACTTTTAGGATCAAATCTTGTCGCTAAAAGGAAAATATCAACAATAAATCAATTGACATACATTGAGAGAGAAAAGGTTAGGAATAAGGTTAGGCACATACAATAGCAGTCAATATGAACCAACCGCCAAGTGTGAAAACCCCAACAGTAATACCCAGCCCCAAACATAGTTAGGCACTAGCAGGATCACAACAATTTCAAGAAGATTAACAAAAGTCATAGCTGAGATCTTAGAAACCCAGCAAGGTCAATTCAGAGTCCTAACAACCCACAAGAATCATAGCTCTGTCCAAACACCTCATAGAGGTCACAACTCAAGTTAAATGAGCAAACACAATGGTCACAGCCTAGCACAGGTGGCATCCAAGAGTCATAGATCAATTCTAAACAAACCCAAGTCCCAAGGGTCATGGTTTTCTCTAAAAAACAACATAAGGGTCACATCCTAAGTTTGGGAAAGCAATAGTTATCATGACCCAATCTAAGAAGTCACAAAAAATTCACGATGTGTCCAAGAGGGATAAAAAAAGTCATCAATAGTCATGACCTATTAGAGAAAGCATCAACATTCTATCATTCAGTTAAGGTAAGGTCAAACAGTCACGACCTACCCAAGAAGGGTTTTACCTAGTCATGACCCAGCTCAAGAAGGGTTCCACACAGTCATGGACCAAATAGAAGCTCAATCACAGTTCAAATCTAAGGGGTTTAGATCAGTCACGTCCCAACCCTAAGGGTATTCTATTAGTCACAACCCTTAACAGAAAGGTGTCTATTAGTCATGGCGTCCCTAAGAAGGGCTTCTATCAGAATTAGCATCCTACAAAAGATTATGGCCATCTCAAGGAAGATAAACACATGTGAAGAAAACCATTAACAAGATGAGAAGATTGACATGACTTATTCATAACATCAACAACTTGAATAGGAAGACAAAAACACTAGCAGGCTGAGAGGAGAGGTGGTGGCAGCTCAGAGATAGAAACAAAACCCTAGACGTCAATCTATTAGTAGCAGCAAACCCTAGATAGGTGAAATATCATATCTTCAAATTTCTCTTGTGAACACACTCTCTAAAATGAAATTCAAGACTTGAATTTATAATCTTAACAAGCCTTCTAGAAAGTTTAATCCACAAACCCCTATCTTTTAGGGTTTTTACCAAACATAACATAAAATAATGTTAAGTTGACTTAGGATAGGGTACTAACAATCAAGTGGTCATATAAAATAAAAAAAATAAGGTTAAGTCATCATACCAAAGGTTCACATGGTACCACATACAACAAGGGTGCTAGGACCAAAAGCACCATAAATCTACTAAGCATCAAAACAAGGTGGTAAGGCAACCCCCATACCCATAAGACCAAGGTGCATAATAAAGGTGGGGAAACAACCCCTTTTACCCACAGGACTGACAAGACCAAGGACTATTAATCTTTTCTCTCTCAAGGTATATTTTCATGTGTGTTCCATACAATTTTATCATCACTATATAAGGAGAATTCATGACAACATATATCGTGACTTCTCAAATACACATTATAGGAGGTCTATACAGTGAAAGGGTGTTTTTTGATATATTTCTATCTCATAACTTGTGGCCATGAGCTTGTACCTGTGCACTATCTTTATCATTTATTGACACTCGCTTGAATACATCCTTGTTTGGATTCAGAATACGAAAAGAAAGCTTCTGGTCTAGTTTATCTGGAGTGGGATGTAGGAAAATAATGTCATCCCTAACTAAGGTGAGAAATAAAATCAAAACCAAATATGTTTTGAGGATGGAGACTCAAAAAAATTTAGATATACTAGTAGCCTAGAGCATTTGGAGACCTTGCACAGGTACAAGTTCCTTGATCGCAAACTTGTGGATAGCGTTCCCAAGTTATGAGATAAAAATATATCGAAAAACACTCTTCAAACTGTACAAACCTCCTATAATGTGTATTTGGTTCAAACTGGGATAAATAACTTCAACACTGTTTACCAATTTCACAAACCTCAAGAGAAATATCCATCATATATATAATGAAAGTACTGCAGATTTAAAAGCCATTCACCACAACAATATTTGGCAAAATAAGGTCTCATATAATTTATCTCACAGCTAGAATCTTCACAAAAATGATAACTGCTTACATAGAATACGTAGATCACTAGTTGGTGAAAGAGTGAACACTTGGTATTGGCTGGTAACTATAGTATGGGGAGGAAAAACAACCTTTCACTGTACAAACATCCTATAATGTGTATTTTCTTCAGACTGTTTGTCTGAAATAAAGAACTTCAACAAATATTACCAATTATCAAGAGTAATATCCTCCATAAATATACTGAAAGTACTGTACATTTAAAATACATTCACCACAATAATATTTGGCAAAATAAATCCTGATATAACTTATTTCAGAGCTAGAATCTTTACAAAAATGATAACCACTTAAAGAGAAAACATGGATCACTGGTTGGTGAAAGAGTGAGCATTGGGTATTGGCTGGTAACTATAGTATGGCAAGGAAAAACACCTATTCACTATACAGGCTTCATATAATGTGTATCTGCTTCAAACTGGGATAAAGAACTTCAACAATGTTACCAATTTCACAAACCTCAAGAGAAAGATCCACCATATATATAATTAAAGTATTGCATATTTAAAAGACATTCACCACAATAATATTAGGAAAAATAAGGTCTGATATAATTTATCTCAGTGGAATCTTCACAAAAATGATAACCAGTTACAAAGAATAAGTGAATCACTAGTTGGTGAAAGAGTGAACACTTGGTATTGGCTGGTAACTATAGTATGGCAAGGAAAGACATCCTTTCACTATACATACCTCCTATAATGTGTAATTGCATCAGACTGTTTGTTTGGGATAAAGAAATTCAACAATGCCTACTAATTTCACAAACATCAAGAGCAATTTGCGTTCGTCTAGTATTCAGCTATTTCGTGTAGGCGAAATTTAATGTGGAAGAAATTTAAAAAAAAAAGAGGATTGTGGAAGAACCTTTTCCAATAAAGTGGCTTGAGTGGGTGGATTAAGATTAAAAAGAAGAAAGAAAAAAATATATTGTAGAACCTTTCCAATGGGGTGGGTTGATTTAAAAAAGAAAGAAAGAAAAAAAGAGCAGGATCAAGGATTAATTTTTAGAAGGGCAGAAATGAGATATCCATTAATTCTACAAATGCAATATGCACATGTTGCATGTAATTTACATACCATATCCGAATAACAAATAGTGTTTCTTCCTAAATAAAATATAAATTACAAATATACAATCGCTGAGGCACACATATCATACCTTGCTTCAAGTGGGTTTCAAGTAGTAAATATGAAAAATGTGATGAGATCAGGTTTGTAAGTTATCCTCTCTAACCTGAAAAATTTTGTACTAGGTAGGTTGATATGAATTTCAAGATTAAAGCAAGTACTAGGCGACTTGTATAGGTGACTGGAAAAATCCTATAGTGGGAAAATCTTAAAAGAAAAGCCATTGCAAGACAAGGTAATAGAGAATGAACTATGCCAGCCTATACTAGCAGCAGTTATGAATTCCATACTTGGAAAATGATGCATATGTACAGTATGTTCATAGTTTGTCTAAAGGTGTGTTTAAAAATCATTGTCATTTTCAATGCAAAGTAGACATGTTTGAGTAAGACAAGACTACTTTATAAGAAAATCTGATCCAGATATAGAAATCCAATTCAAAAACTAAATGAAGTCATATGGGGCTTCCAGGTGGTGAAGGCATCCACTAAGGTTCAATTTTCCCCACTAGAAAATTAAACAAACAACTCTACAAGAATTAAATTATCTGAAAATAATTTTGAAAAAAACTCTTAAAGAAATTCCAATCTTTCTTTTCGTTAATCACTCCAATATTTATTTTGATTAATCAATTCTAACTTTGGATAAGGCCAAAATATTGAGAATTGTACCTTGTTAGATAAATGCATTCAGACCTTGATTTTTCATTCCCAAGGGAATTGCTTTCAGCAATGGCTTTGCTGATACTATCAACATTTCTGAAGACAAATTACAGTCAAGCTAGTAGATGTGAGATTTTATCTTCAAAACTAGTTGCAAGTTCTAAGTCTGTTTTGTTGGTTGTTTAAACAATGGTTGAATATATCTAGATTATATTTCCTCAGGTGTCTACCAATGTTTTTTTCTTGATATTTCTAACCTCCATTCTGAAAAATAGTGCTAATAAGAAAACCCAGTTTGCAACATTCAACTCCTCAAGCTTCTTTTAGCTAAGAAGTTGTTTGATGTTTCAAGCAAAGTTGCCCCAAACTTATGCCAAGACCCAATACATTTCACTGGAACTGGCACAAACAAAAATAAAAGCATGTCTCAGTTTCAGACAAATTCACCCCAAACTTATACCAATACCCAATCCAAATCTCTTTTACTAGCACTGGCATAAACACAATACAAGCATGTCTTTAGAGAGATTCGAATGATGGTGTGTGCGATATCAACTTTCACTGATCCACAAGCCATCAATGACACCCACCAATGGTTTTGATTTCAATGTTATCTATTTTTTCCTGATTTTTGGGAGGAAAGTGACAACAGTAATCTACAATACAAACCACCAATAACACCCAAAAATGGTTTTGATTTCAATTTCATCTGTATTTGTCTTCTTTTTGGTAGGGAAGAAACAATAGTGATTAATGACACAAACCACCAATGACACCCACCAATGGTTTTGATTTCAATTTCACCTGTTTCTTTTGCATTTGGGGGGAAGAAACAACAATAATCGATGACTAGGAGAATGGAAAAACAGAGTAATCATTCATATGCAATTTCAAATGAGAAATATAAAAAAAAAAAGTGATATAAATAGCAATAAAATGTACCATTGAGCTGCAATAAATCAGACTGGACTTCACCCCACACCATGCCTCCCAAACAACTATTTCCCATGGGAAATGCATTCCTCCAATATTCATTCAGGCCGAAAAACTCCACTTTAAGTTCCTTCTGATCATCGCCTGTCTCCTATCCCAAAAAATACCATGGGAGATACACCAAATACCAAAATGTTGAATTCACTATTCACACAGCTACATTCAATGGCGTTCACTGCCATAATCCATTAACAGATGGGATGGGACATGGAAAACTTTAATGGGCATTTAAAATTGCAAACTTCACATGGATGGTGCCACCATGCAAGCCTTCCAGGTGGACACTGATGACTTGGACTTGAACCTTTTGGATTCCAACACTGTATATAGGCATAATGAAGTTTTTATGAAAAATTAAATTGTTGTTTTAATGTTCTACCAAAGATTTTAAACGTTTAACAAAACGTCTTTGGCCAATTTTTACCCCTATTTGATGGGAAAAATGTTCACAAACGGGAAAATGCCGATCAAATTCCAACTCTTCACCCATGGAAGGTTAGGTTGGTTAAAACCATTGATTAATGAATGAGTCTCAACTACCGATAGTCGAGTCATTACTCTCAGGTCTGGTCTGGTACGGTGCTCAAAGAAGGTACCAGTCCTTAGGGTAGGTCAGTGAGGCTGTTGGGTAAAATAAATCCCAATTCATTTATTTCATAGCCAAAACATTTATTTATACATTTACAATGACTCTTGGGATCACAGATCCAAGATTCTTTTCATCTTCCTATTATTTACACTAAGGTATAATCCTGACGGATTATATTCCAACAATCCCCCCCTTAATCCGAAGGGGTGTTAGTAAGTCCGAGCATGTTTCTGAATCTTTCAAACTTTTCTCCTCCAAGCGCTTTGGTGAATATGTCTGAAAATTGATCATTTGTGGAACAATGTCGAAGATGGACTGTCTTGGCCTCTACATGATGTCGAATCAAATGATACTTTGTGTTGATGTGTTTGGTTCGATCATGGAATCTGGGATTCTTAGCCAGCTTGATTGCAGAAGTATTCTCGATCAATAATGGAGTGGAGTTCTCTTGTTTTTCTTGCAAATCTTCAAGAATCTTCCTGAGCCATACTATTTCTTTCGTTGCTTCAGCTGCAGCCACATATTCTGCTTCTGTTGTTGAATCTGCCAGAACTGACTGTTTGTGTGATCTCCATGAGACAGCTGCTGATCCAAGACTCATAGTGTATCCAGAAGTTGATACTCCTATCTCCTTATCACCATCAAAATCTGAGTCTGAGTACCCAATAAGTTTGAATTCATCCACTTTAGAGTACTTGAGTCCAACGTCTTGAGTCCCCTTCAAGTATCTTAGAACTCTTTTTTCAGCTGACCAGTGTCCTTCACAAGGTTTATGCATGAACCTTGAAAGTATGCCAACAACATAAGAAATATTTGGTCTAGTTGTTATAAGGTAGATAAGACTTCCTACAAGTTTTCGATACTTGGTCGCATCCTCAAATTATTTTCCTTTGCTTGATGTGAGCTTCATTTTCTGTTCCATTGGAGTAGAGATAGGGTTGCATTCTGTCATGCAAAATTTGTTTAGTAGTTCTCCAACATATTTTTTCTGAGATAGGAATATGTACTTAGGATGTTGAGTGACTTCAATTCCTAAGTAATAGTGGAGATGTCCCATATCTGTCATTTCAAAGATCTTTTTCAAATCTTTCTTTATGGATGCTATATAGCTCTCATTGTTCCCTGTCATCAAAAGATCATCTACGTACACCACAAGATACACAACAGATATTCCAATTTTCTTTATAAATAGTGTTGCATCATCAAGATCAAAATGTTCAAAATTTAACTTCAAAATATGCTCGGTTAATTTTTCATACCATGCGCGAGGCGCTTATTTTAGGCCATACAAGGATTTGACAAGCTTGCATACCTTTTGTTCTTTTCCTTTCACAACAAAGCCTTCTAGCTGAGACATGAAGACATTCTCTTTCAAGTCTCCATTCAAGAAAGTAGTCTTCATGTCCATTTGATGAACTTTCCACCCTTTTTGAGCAGCTAAAGAGAGTAAGGTACGGATGGTAGCCCATTTTGCTGTAGGAGAAAACGTTTCTTCATAGTCAATTCCTTCCTTCTGTGCATAGCCTTTTGCTACAAGCCTCGCTTTGTGCTTGTCAAGTGAGCCATCTGATTTGTATTTGTTCTTGTACACCCACTTGCAACCAATTGGTTTGGTTCCAACTGGAGGGTCAACCAGCTTCCAAGTTCCATTCGTTATGATTGCATCATACTCATTCTGCATAGCTTCTTTCCACTCAACTCGAGTAGAGGCTTCTTCAAAGGAATGTGGTTCAAAGTTAGCAGATAAATTAAATTCACAATCAAATGATACATCCATGTCATCACCTGAATTATCTGCTTCTCCTCCATCTTCATGTCTTTTCGAACTTCTCATTCCCGCCTTTCCAACTTCATCTGGATGGAAACTTTCAAGTGTCTTTGTGGCCCATTTAGGAATCTTCTGTGATGGTCCTGGTTGATCAGCTGGTGGTGCTTCATCATTGATTGAGAGTCTTCCAATTCTCTCAATCACATCATCCAGTTGAATCTCTTGATCAGGTGAAGTAGCAGGAACTTCTTCATGCGGGGGATTTGGTGCTTCATATGGAAATTCCAAAGGTTGATCCAGAATAGGAATCCCCCTTTCAAGGTTTGGAATTTCATATTCATTTTCATAATATTTCTTTGGATGAGGATATTTTTCCAAATGATCAAGCTGTCTCTCAATGGACTGGTCATTTTTATTAGTTTCAAGAAAAATAACATCTCTCGGAAATAACAAACTTCTTGTTTACCTCATCATACAGATGGTATGCCTTGGAGTATTCTTCGTACCCCAGGAAAATACATTTTCTGCTTCGAGCACCAAGCTTGTTTCTTTGCTCCTTTGGAATCAAGGCATAACAGGTGGAACCAAAAAATCTGAGATGCTTGACTAAAGGGAGATGGCCAAACCACATTTCATGTGGAGTCTTGTTATCAAGAGCATTTGAGGGACTTCTGTTTCTCAAATAGACTGCACATTTTACTGCATCACCCCAAAACATTAGTTTTACATTCTCAAAAAACATCATTGAGCGAACCATATTCATTATGGTTCTGTTCATTCTTTCTGCTACACCGTTTTGTTGAGGATTGTAGGGAACGGTAGTTTGATGTGCAATTCCATGTTGACGAAGATAATCTTCAAAATCATTTGAAGTGTATTCTTTCCGATTGTCAGTATGAAGTGTACCAATTTTAGATTGTGCTTGTTTTTCTATCAATGCATGAAAGTCCTTGAATGTTTGAAATGCTTCTGATTTTGTCTTTAAACAGAGAATCCAGCACATTCTTGAATAGTCATCAACAAAGGTCATAAAATACTTATTTCCATTGGTAGAAGGAGTTGGCATTGGGCCACATAAATCAAAATGCACTAATTCTAATTTCCTACTTGCTCTGAAATTAGATTCATGGAATGGCAGCTTACTGTGTTTCCCTAATATACGTACATCACATTTTCTCTTTTCTTTGGGAATGGTGGGAAAACCAAATACACCATTCTTTCTCAACAAACGAAGACTGTTATAATTCAAATGACCAAATATTGCATGCCACAATAAACTTGATGACAAATTACCTTCTCCATGCTGAGAGAGGTAGGCATAGTTCTGAACTCTTGCAGATGAACCCTTTAGCTTCAGTAGCTTCCCATCTTCGTATCCAGTCATGATGACTTGGTTGTCAGAGGACTTTCTTATTTCTACGATTCCATCAAACATGTGGATGGAATGGCCTCACTGTTGAATCTCCACCAAGGACAACAGGATTCTCTGCAACTCTGGAAGATGAAGAACATTCTTCAACAAGAAATCAGGGAATCCAAGCATCTTCAGTCGAATGGTTCCCATTCCCTTTGGTTTAAGACTTGACTTATCTGCAAAGTAAACTATGCCATTTATCGTTTCATTAAGTTCTTCAAAACAATCTTTTCTAAAAGTCATGTGTGATGTTGCACCAGTATCAAGTAGCCAACATTCTGTGTAAGATGAAATTGAAGTCATTTCATTAATTCCAAGATTACAATGTGCAACAATACAATGAGCAGAATCAGAATATTTACTAGCATCTTGGTTTTTATTGTCATCTTTCTTCTAGTTATGTTTGTCTTTGATGGAGTCCCACAAAGCCCAACACTGATTTGATGTGTGTCCAGTCTTTCCATAATGCTTGCACTGCAAATCTGATCTTTTGATGGATTTTTTTTTGCCTCCTCTACCTCTGAAGTTTCTTCTTCCTCTGCCTCTCTTGCTGCTTTCTCCTTTGGGATGATCTTTTCCAGAGAGAGTGGCACCAACTCCAGATGCTATAGATTGCATCTTTTGCAACTGCTAGTGTAATTTACAATAATGAACTTAATATGACAAAGAGAATAATAGAAAAACAATAACCTTGCAGGTCTACAGTCTCTGCCAAGGTGATTTACAATCTTAATATCTCAACTTCAACTGTCACGCAGATGTACAGTCCTCACACAGGTGCTCTTCTAGTCGCAGGTTCAAATTCGAAAGAGAAAAAATGCAGTAATTCTAGGTTTATACATTTCAAGATTACAACATCATACAAAGCAACATATATCTTCCACCGAAGTCTTATATATATCATATATATTAGTCACGGTCCTTTTTACTCAATGTAAATGAAAAATACTTGCTGACTTTTCCCTTTACATCCATGCACATAAATTAGGGTTTTTGTATTTCAACAAACAAAAATGTTTACCTCTGCTTAGCTGAATACAGGAGCTTCTTGTGACTGAATCTCATTCAAGCTCAGTGCATAGGCATGAGCTCTCACCTCAAGTTGTTATCACAGCAACAACAATATCTCTCTCCTCTTCAACAATGCAGCTTCAAAATTTTCAGCTCTAGGAGGAAAGCGCAACCATTCCAAGTGAATACAATGCAAGTTTATAGCATACACAGGCTTCTTCAATACACAAAATATATCAGTCATGAGCTTCAAATACATAGCAACATTATTTTTATACGATATATACTCTACAGAATATGTTATGCGTGGAGGCACCAGAAGCTAATATATTAGTGTGCAAAGGATATAAGTGTGCATAGGATATAAGTGCAAAAATTATAGTCTGTGCAAAAATCAATCACCAAACTATATACTCTGCAGAATCAAGTGATTAGCAGCAGCAGGACGACTTCTTCATCCTACTATGCTCGTTCATAAAATGGCAAAATGCCTTCAATCCTTAACAAAGAGGTCACGTCTCTTCAAAAAATCGCAGCAGCAGCAGGTTCAGTCTTTTTATATTCTTCAATACATGTCTTGAACTCATACGTAGCATATTATTACTCCATCAAATACACATCGATCATAACTCATAAGCCGCATCAAAACTTCATGCATAAAACTAGGGCAAATTAGGGTTTATGCAATCTCCAACGATTACATCCAACATAGCAAAAATTGTGCAACTTTTTACCTTCATGCAGTTAAAGATGGCATGAATCTTCAGCGAGTTCTCATTTCAATCGTAGGAAAACAACTTGTGAATGTAGTGTATCGCAGCACCAAGTCTCTCCTCTTTAACAGCGTGTTGATTCTTCCAACATTAGAGCAAATAGTGTGGATTATTTCACACAATGGACAGCCTTAGATGGAGGCCATGAATGTGGTGAAGCTCTTCAAACTATGTCGCAGTTCATATTCCACAAACTCTTAGTAGAAAATGTCTTCAATCTTCAATCTTCTGAAGCAGAAAAATGTCTTCAATCTTCAACAAATTCTAAATTTTGAACACTAAGATCTCCTCATGGCTAGTCGCAAATCTCACAATTAAATCACCACAATCATAATATTTTATTGACTCTCAAAAGTTTGCAACAAGAGAAGTCACTTCACATATCATAACTTACGACTTTAATCATTCCTTTGCGAAACATAGACTCCTCACAACTCTCTCACGGAACAAAACTCAGTCATAAAAACAAGCTTTAAGAGGAGATGAGAATATAGAGAAGACCGCAATGGTGTGTAGGGGGTGGCTAACTAAAAATTAGCGAGTCTTGATACCTAGAAGGAAATGAAGCAGCTGAGTGGGAGCACTGTCTAATTCATACGTTCTCACAACGAACAATCAAAATTGTGCAGCAAATTGAGGAAACACAACATTTCATACCTCAAACGCAGCTCTGAAAACTATAACACATACAATGCATGCATGTTGCTGGAAGGAGAGCAGGCTGACAGGAGAAATGGGAATGGAGGTCTGGCAGAATTGATTTTGAGTGCGTGCAGTAGAACTGGAGTAGAAACGTTCAATTCTGATCAGAGGGTAGACACATTAATGGGCCAACAGTCTAACAAGCATATAGGATGCCAGGACTGAAACACTACTAGATTTTGATCCAAAATCCGACGGTTTTTTCCGACGGCGCGTGGATTTTTTCTTTTAACCGTGCCAAAAATCAGAAAGATTAAATTTTTTTTTGAAATGGTGGGGATAAGTGTCGCTTAAGCGACGGCAATTCTCCTAAGTGTCGCTTAAGAGACGGCGCTAAAACTTCTATCCTCCTAAGTGTCGCTTAAGCGACGGATATCTTCCTAAGTGTCGCTTAAGCGAGGGCTCTAAAATTGCTTGATTTTTTAAAATCCAACTACAAGGATAAAAGGGAATTGTCAACCTGGAAATGTTGAAAGTTCTGTAAAGACGTTGTGGTAAATCTTCGATATTGATTCATAAGATCTCATGAAAATGAAACTATTTAGCAATGATAACCTTCTAAGAACACCCATGTTTACACCACAT
>LPNX011161582.1:108765-133687 GCA_001517045.1 Pseudotsuga menziesii
TGATGCATCTGCTATTGCAAATACGGATTCCAAATTGAGAAACCCTAAAACGATTCCACAGGTTGAACCATCATCTGTTATAGGTGAAGACCATTCATTTAAAATCTCTATCAGTGGTGCAAATTTCACAGTAAAATCCCAAAATGAACTGAAAACCAGTGCTGTCTCTCCTTTCCCATCACGAGAAGCTCTGGGTGCAGCAGAGAAGTGCTATCTGTGAGATTTAGAATGGGAATGGGAGGGGTTTCTGCCCTTTGTCTGTAGAGGAGTGGTCAATAGGTAATTCTTCATCACGTGAACAATAGGAGAGGGCCGAAGAGGATAAGGCCGCAGGGGACAGAGCTCGCAGAGGAGAGGGCAGGAAAGGAGGGTTTGCAAAGGAGGAGGGTTTGCAGAGGTCACACTGAGGCTGAAAGAATGCCCCAAATGGATCCGTTCTCAGGCATTCCACCATATCAGTTGCACTTGTAAGTAGATGCTCTTTAATAGATAAGTTAACCTCCTTGCTTGAGTTCATTTCTTTTACCAGGCTTTCCACTCTGGAACCAGTTTGCTGTTTCACAAGGGGAATCAAGGATTGAACTACATCAGTCATCAGAGGTCAATAATCTGCTTCTGATTGAACACAAAATGGGTTTCCGTTGGATCTTGCAAAGTCACGTCGAGAGGGTGTATAGTCAGAAGCAGCAAAGGTACTTTGCACTTTGCACAACTTTCTCAATTTACCTGTTCATGGGTGATTCTGTGAAACCAACTTTCTCAATATATAAGTCAGCCGCTCTCTTTGTACTTTGCACTTTGCACAATTTTTCTAAACTTGCTTGTTCATGGGTGATTTTGTGACACCAAGTCATCGCCCTTAGCATTTCAGGGCATTTCTGTTAGTATTCAGAAAGTGGAGAGTTGGACTGCCTAATCATTTCTTCAATTAAACGTTAAAAGGCTCGATCAGACTGTCCCCAAGTTAATGTTATTTGTTCTTCTACAGGCCATAGCAAATTTATCAGTCAATGCCGATGTGGCTAAAGCAGTTGCTATGGAAGGAGGCATTAGCATTTTAGCAGCCCTTGCCAGGTCACCTAATAGATGGGTTACTGAAGAGGCTGCGGGAGGACTGTGGAACCTGTCTGTAGGAGAAGAGCACAAGGTGTCAACTTTATGCTCTTTGCTTATTTTTTATTTAATCTAAAAACTAAAAATGAAAACTATGATGATCAGATCTCCCTGTATGACAGGAAGCCTTACTTATCCTTTTAGCAAGCACCCTGCCTACATTCTGCATGTTTATGGTGTTGCCCATGTATTGTATGCACTGGAAATGCTATGGAAATTACAGTTGTTATTATTGATTGGTAAAACTGGGCTGTTTGACTAAATACTGCTTCATTTTCCTATCATCCATAGAACAACATTCTAGTTTACTTCCTCCTTTCCAGATAACATGAAGTTGATGTTTGTTTTCTTATGCTCAGGGTGCTATTGCAGAGGCAGGTGGTATAAGGGCACTGGTGGATCTTGTATTCAAATGGCCTTCTGGTGGGGAAGGGGTTCTGGTAATATTTGAAGCTACAAACTTTAATTTCCAGAACTTGACTTGTAAAACTATAGAACTAAGAATGCTACGTTTCATGTAGAGTTCTCTTTTCTGATGATAGAGCCATGGAAAATCTTTCTAACAGATAGATAGGCCTTGTTATTGTCTAATCTCTTTTGCATTAAAAAAACCAATAAACCTCAGAGTTTCGGATGATGTCTCTATGGCAGATGGATTGGATGCACTTTTCCTTTGAGAAACAAATATTACTTACTTTGTTTAAGATTCAATCTCTAAATAGAATTTGAAGAGAACTATAGAGTAAGCTAGACTATTTGAGGTTGCATTAAGAACACTCTTTGTAGAATCTGCCTATCATTTATCCTATTCAGGTTTTGAATCATCAAGGATTGGATCCAATGTAAACTGGAGCAGTTCAGGATGATTGGAACCCAGGTTTCTTTGGTTTTGTAGCAAGCCTGCCTTAAGGTGACAAAGCTACACGTGGTGCATTTTGTGAATGGTGTGATTTCATCAACTTTGAACTTGTTTTCATACATCAACGATTGTTGCCATTGATCAATGGACGTGTTTTTGATTTCCCTGCTTGTGTTTTTCACTTATATTTTGTTTCTATGCCCCTTTTTCTCATCTCAAATTTTCTCCCCATGGTCCTTTTTTGCTTTTTTGTTTTCTGAGTTCTATTTCTCACTTCGTGTCCTTTTTTTTTTGTTTTTGTTTCCTGCTTGCAGATGCTTCATGTCTCTTAACGTATATGAATAAGTGGAAGCAGGGATGCTTGTGTGAAATTTCTGTGAGTAGTGCACTTCTAACACAATCTGCATTTCATGCAAGCTTTTGATGGTAGTCAGTATTCCACTTCATTTACAAGTGTCGAGAAGTCCATTTCTCCTTTTCCTATACAAATTAACACTCTGACCTTGTTGTATTCGTTAACTATCAAATACCCATGCTTTGAAAATGTTGTATATGTAGTACAAACTACAAGTAGGTATCTTGATTATTTTCCATATCTGAATCAGCCTTTTCCGTAAGTTTTGGTTGCTCTGATATCCATTCCTGCCCAATAATTTGTTTTACATTTACATTTAGGCCAATGAATAAAATGCTTTATCTTTATTTCCATTGTAAATAAAAAAAGTTTAAAGACGGGGAAGGTGATAAATTCTAGTCATTTTGCACTCTAAGAAGGTGTCTGTGTTTCATTAATATGTTCTTTCTTTGTAGTTTGCAGAAGCTATAAGTCAAATCGAGCTCCTGAATGAGCTTAATTCTGCTTTTTAAAGAGCTTTTGGTCTATTTTTGAAGAATTTATCATTATAATGGACAGTTGGGCCCTTGCTTTTTCTGATTTGCATCAATACAAAGATTCTGTGAGTCAGCATCTTCGGTCAAGGTCTCCATCTTCTTTATTAAGAATCTTGTTCATCTTGTAAGTTGTTGGATAACACTGCATAGTTTGGGTGCTTTAGGGCTATAATCCCGTTCAAAAAGCATTCTAACAATTTTTTTTCTTTTTTTTCTGCAAGACAAACAATTGAGCAGCTTTTAGCTCTCTGAAGACCTTTATTTCGGGTTTTGGGTCTCACTTGAGTTGTTTTTGATGAAAAGCATTCAGTGCTGTCAATGCTAAGATCGTAGATTTTTGTAGTGTCTATCTTCAAATATGTGAACTTTGAACCTTTTTAACTTTTCATTTGAAATGCACAATGTACAAATTGATTCTATTGGTATTAATAACTTTATCCAATATATATTCAAATTTAAAGTGTATTAATGTTGAGCACAAAAGCTTCCTGTCATTAAATTTCCTGTAACTTCAGATTACTTTGCTTTAAGACCTCCTAACATAAAATTGAAAGCATCTGAACTCTTGCATTTAGTTTAAATGGAGGCTTATACTATCTTGTTTTTCCCTGAATGCTTGTTCATTTTTCTTACAGAGTAGAATTGTCTCTGGAAGTACTGGTTGTCTCTGTTTGGAATTGAAAAATCTATGTTGACATTGTATGACCTTTGTTAAAAAAGTCAGGGTTTGGTATTGAAGTCAGAAAGTTGTAAAAGTAGTCATATTGTTTTCATCCACAAAACATTAGTAAATGGCATTTAAAAAAATATTTGAATGTATTTTATACCCATAGAAATTGTTTGTCCGATTTTTGAAAATGGGCCATTTCTTATATTTGATAGCAATATGAGCAAATATGTTTCCAATTTGCAGTTTTATCATAAGTCAGATGCTAAATTGTTCATACCAAGTAAAAGATGTTTGGATGAGTGCATGTTGCAGGTTTAATGTTTGATGATCAAGGTGGAATTTGGTCACCTGTTGCAGAAGGATACGCTGGAAAACATTTACATAAAATGTTAAGTTAACAGATTTTATTATACCTATTTCTGCAGGATGAGGAGATCGATGAAGATACTGCAGTGTGATGAAATGTTATAGATCTGATGAAATGTTAGGAACATATATACAAGAGGCTGTTTCAATGCTGCAAGATTACCTGAGTGAAGATAAGCTTTGCATTGGTACAGGATTATGTGATGGAAAGAACAACAATGACTTACAATACAAGGAGTGAGGCAACATACTATGTCAGTCAGAACACAACTCAAGCACAGGTTTTGGCTGCATTGCACCAGACATGTTCAAAAATTGGTGTTTTCGGTACTGAGGTAGGATTTTAATCATATTTATAGATCTGATTATTCGACAAGCAGATATATGTTTGCAAAATCTATTTATTTATTCCATAAATAATTTCATCTTCAATAAAAGGAGTGAAGTCCTGAAAAGCTTGAGATTTTTTTGCTTGGGAGTTTTTGTAGCTTTAATATCAATGTTTCTAAGGTGGTGTTCTGATTGTTTTGCCACCAAGATCTGTTATAACTTATAATCAGCTAGGTTTTCAGGTACATTGATGTTCTCCTTTTTTCAGTGTCATTCAATGGTCGACTACTGTGCTCCTCTCATTTTCATAGAGATTGCAACTATTAGTCCAAAGGAGGTTTGTCAGAAGATGAGTATATGCAGTGATTCATCATCTCTTGCTCTAAATAGACAGCAAAGTAACTATGATGTTTGTGAATATGCAATTCTTGAAATCGAGACACACTTAAAAGACCCTGAGACCAAGGTAATGATCAATTCCTCAACTGGGATCCAGAGAATAGGATCAAAGTTAGGATTATATCTGCCCGAGCCTATCATTCCCTTTTTATGCATAACATGTGAGAAGTTGCACAATTCAATTCTATTTTGCACAATTTGGGTACTTGTTCGAATTTCATTACATTGTTTCAACTAATTGAGGAGATTAATGGTAGGTGTATCCGACCAACACAGGAAGAATTGGAAAATTTTGGGCTCCACCCTCGAACCCTCGATTGGGGGTAGGCGGGGGGGGGGGGGAACTACCCCCATGGCCCTCCCTTCAGAACTGGGATCCAAATATAACTAAAACAAGACCTCTGGATCAGAAAGATAGTTAGGCTCCACAACCAATAGGGAATTTGTATGTCTTTGAAACCATTAAGGGACGTCATCCATACCTCCCCAATTATGCCAGGAAACCTCTAGGGGATAGGGGAGAAGTCCCCCACATCCTCTAGGTAATTCCCTTACAAACATGGACTTACACTTATTGTTCTCAATTCCTTGGGGACATGGGAATGTCTGGGAAATATCTTCAAGGGATGGGGAGAAGTTCCCATGCAACATTGATCTAATAGAGATATGCTTATCACCTCCAAACATGTAGTCTTGAGGATTGACAAATGTTTAGGGGAAGAACCAGAACTCCTAACCCAAGCCATCTAGGCCCTCCTTTTTCCATCTTTGTTTTTGCTTTCAGTATGTTACTATTCTTATGTTCCTTTCAATGTTCACTTCAACATGTTTCATGAATTACTTGACCATCATCTCACGACAAAATGCCATTTTTAATATAATATTTCATTAGCTCCAATGTTTTCTCTCTATTTGATTTAGTTGAATATTCAATGATGTTGTGAGGAATGCTTTGGCCGAAATACTTTAGTCATTGTAGCGAAATGATGTAATTGACATTAAAATAACTTTTAAGGTCTTCATCATTTGACTAAAATAATTTTCTTTTTGTCCTAGGCTACATGCTTGATGGCAGATGAGTTTTTCTTTAACGAAATTTATGGCTCAAATGTGGTTGCGTATAAGACATTAATCTGGTTTGGGAGATTGCCATTAACTATTTATAGAACTTTTTATTTGGCTATGATGACCTTGGGCATGGTATAAATCTTCCTCAAAATAATTCTAGCTCCCGTAAGGAGGGTGAAAGATAAAAGGCTAAAAGGAAATTAACTAACATTTGTGTGCTCGAAGCAGACAGGAGACTAGAATTGGTCCTTGTCTACTCTTCCCAGTCCATAGATTTACTGTGCACTTGCACTCCATAATACATATACTCACTTTATGTAAGGGTTAGATAGAAATAAAGAAAATGAAAGCCTGTGAGAACCCTTAGCTCCGGTTGTGTATTCTGGAAAGTAGCGAGATCTGAGTCCAACCAACTTTGGATAAACCTTTAGTCTCTGATTCAGAGTAGTTCAATTAAAAAAGGAATAAATAAAGATAGCAGAACAGGGTATGCATAACCACCAAATTACTTGTGCAGATAATACACAGTATTCCAAGAAGTATTTATAATAATGTATTTTAAAAAGTGCATAAAGAGGTAAAAACTGGACTAATGGGATGGAACTGCCGATCCTGGGAATTAAAATCAACCGAGTTTCAGAAATTAAAGTGCTCGGTTTGGAAACCTAAAAAGAAAAAGCGAATCTAAAGGGAAAGAAGCTAATTCCTATGCTATCAAAAGAGAAAATGGGTATAAAGAAGCTTATAGATTCAATAGAGATTACTACTAGCTTAACTAAGGTGATATAGTTATAGTTAATAAGCTTAAGATGGGTATCATAGGTACGATATAGTATCTTATACCAATCTGCTTTGAGTTCCATATCACTGTTATCTTTGTAACTAATACATGGGAATCATAGAAGAGAGATAAGGGTGAATACATTACTCAGCTTAAGCTAATCCAACTCTATTCACTAATAAAAGCTGAAAGAGCATGTTTAATGATATCGAACTAGAATAGAAACAATCATATCTAAGTATTTAGCTTACATTACACCTATGACCACATTAGCTATTGGAATAAAAGATTATTTCTTAGGTAGAATACTGTATGCTATTACTCTATCCTTAACTTCTATGATTAATATGGACATTCTAGTATACACTAGAGTAACACTTAAACGTACTTGTAATAAAAGACCAATATGATACAATGTAGATTAGGTAAACACTATACTCATATAAACTAGACAAACTTACGGATATGGATATGATTTCCATAATTAATGGGTTAGCTAATCAACAAGGGTTATAGATCTCAGTACTTGTTATCACCTTTGTAATGATTATTAAAATACGTAATGCAAGGGATATGCTAAGCTGAACACTACAGACTCGTAGCTTAGTAATGACCAAGTAGTGGCAAGCTAGTTCATAATAATCACCATTTATATTAATTACAGCTTGGTACGTAACCAATAACTATGGCTCATATGGGCTTAGTGCTTACATATGATAGACTAATCTCATTACGATGATCAAGTAGACTGAATCTGTATAAGCTCAGGAATCATGCTTGTTTATCACAATTTCAAGGTTTAATGGGGTTACATAAGCACAACACGGCATATTCAGTAATTAATAAAAGCTTACTATACATGGAGATAGTTGAGTAAATCAATGGGGTTCATAGTAATCAGGTTCATTACCTAGAGTGATAGCTTTACCCATAAGAGTAATGCAATAGATTAGAGCACGTACAAAGCTTGATTGAGCTTAACTAGTGTGATTCCAGTACAGGGATACTTCTTGCACAACCTGTATCATAAGCATAGGGTAATCTTATTCATATTAGTAAACGTCTCTAGCATTCACATCTCTTATCTCAGCTGGGTATGATAACCTTTATGAACATGCTTAGGCCATTACCTTACTATGATTCTACCTTAATTAGTCTGTATACAATACCGATTGGCCGTTTACATATTACATATGGATACGAAGTAAGGCCTATATGGTGTTGGTATAAAACCACCAGGAGGTATATTACTTAAATAAGGGAGATCAATACTAGATAACAGAGCAGTAACTGGAATACGAGTGAGCTAGATCATACATGCAGAGACTAGTAATATGATAAAGACTACTGGGATTCATAGGTTAATATGTGATATGGAATCAATACTGGTACTTGTTTACCTTATTTAACTAAGAGAAAGTGTTTAGCTTTAATGCGCTCTAACCATTGATTAGCTTCTACATAGTAATCCCATATAAACCATTCAGTAGAGCCCCAGTAATCATGGAGTTAAAACTAAGCATGATAACCATGTATCAATAAAGGTAAAGCTCAGATTAGCTCCTCATATTGCATATGATACCAGTATAAGATAAGGACAAAGCTGGGATCTGATGAGTGATTAAAGCCCATTGTAATGTTTAACTAGCTCTTATTACTTATGTTACCTATATAAGCTGTAAGCTAACGAGTCAATACCAAACCTTATTGAACAATGACGTAAGCTGTTATAATACCATTAGTATAAGCTCGATAAACGGGTAAATTACTGTGATCATACCATATTAGCTTGTCAATAGTTCATAGTAAGCTTACATAGTATAATAAGCTTAATCGCACTACTATTACGGTTTATTCAATAGACTGTTATTACTCTTATTATGCTAATACTTACACTATATTATAAATGATACTAGCTTTACCATATATAAGGATAGAAGATGTGATACTAGCCCATATGTTACCTGATAAAACACATGGAATTATATCTACTGCATTTATTAGTGGCACTGATAGAGCTAAAGAGACTGGTTAGAGCTTAGTTACAAGCATGGTATTGAGCTTTCTCTTTTATTACTAATATAATATTTGTTATACAATCCCAGTTATATGCATATGAACCATTACACTAAACACTATGCTCCTTCTATGTGATCAAATCAAGGGAGATAGTACACTTATCACCATTCCATATGGGTTATGTAAATTACAACACCATGTATAACATCACTATTCTGGTGCTTATATATTACTATGAACTCACTTGTTACACTAAGCTTAGCTTATATTATAGAAACGTATCTCTGCTTAACTTAGCTCATAGTAATGAATCACAGTGCTTTGTATGAGCTTAATGACCGTATTGTAACTTTAGTAGTAAGCATTATGTTAACTCTATTGCTCATATTACACTTTGTCAATAACAGTAATCCATATAAGTAACTCTATATTAGTAGTCATTACATTACAGAGATAGGATTCAACATAATCAATGGAGAAGATAGTAATATCACACATAGCTTATATTACAGTATAAGTGCTTTCCTCACCATGTTAACCATTACTGTTTAAGTGTCAGCTTATCGTGTTTCATGGTTCCAAGAGCTTAGACTAGTGCATATCAGTATAATGGTGCTTACTTACAGTATTCAAGTGTTTTTTCTCTTTAACATTTGCATACTCTTTCCAATCTCCAACTTGCATTGGATATATACTAATAATTTTCAACCTGGTGAATTTCTTCATCTGTACATCAACTAATTTCAGTACATTCTGTATAATGGTCCCCGGGACTGGAAAGACCACTCTTTCTACAGATCACCAAAGGGAACTGATCGGAGACGATGAGCATTGCTTGAAAAACCTTACCAATACTGTACATGCTTTTATATATATATTTTTTAAAAACAGTCACAAGCATCGCTTAAGCGACGATTCCAGAGATGTCGCTTTTCCGACGCGTAGCCTTAAAATCCGTCAGTTATCCGACGGTTTTGTCTGTCGCTCTTCCGACGCTTATGTTATTATCCGTCGCTTATCCGACGCTTCTAGCTGTCGCTTTTGTGACGTTTTTTCTTAATATCCGTCGCTTATTCGACGGCAGGAATGAGATTTTCTTAAAAAAATTTCACTACCGTCGAAGAAAAGATGTCGCCTAACCGAAGCTTATTTTTTAACCGACGGTTACTTAGGTGTCTCTTAACCGACGGTTAATCAGGTGTCGAAAAACTGACGACAAGTTTTCAACGCTTAAAAAAAAATCAAAGTGTCGTACATGCGACAGGGAAGTGTCGAAAATCCGACATGACGGCCGTCGGATTTTTGGTCAAAATGTAGTAGTGAAACTTAACAGCAGGAGTTATGGCAGGTGGTGCTCTAATACTACTGTTGGGTAAAATAACTCCTGATTCATTTATTTCATAGCCAAAGCATTTATTTATACATTTACAATGACTCTTGGGATCACAGATCCGAGAGTCTTTTCATCTTCCTATTATTTACACTAACGTATAATCCTGACGGATTATATTCCAACAGAGGCCAATACTGAGGCAGTCAGGATAGGATACAGGCACAGAAAACTTGACAAATCTATATGGATGAGAATAATGAATAAACCCTTACCCACGAAAACATCTGACCAAAAATTGCAGAAACCCTGATTTAAACATAGAGATTTAATATCTATACATTAAAAAAAACCATAGAAGAAAGAGGGCTTGGGCAGATCGCTCAAACCCTGGCTGAAAAAGTAGTGAGTTGAGAAAATATCATAAGCCCTCACAAAAAACTTGACAAATATATATTAACGAGAATAATGAAAAAACCTGTACCTAGGAAAACAGAAGCCATGAATTGTATCAGAATTTTGACAGAAAAAATAATGGATGAATATGAAAACTCACTTGATAGTGGCAGTATATGAGAGGAAAATATCCCTTTCCAGGTAAAAAACTCTGGAACCTTGATGATCCCTGTGGAAAGAGTGATGTAAGGGGTGGAAACAATCAATAAGAAGGAAAATAATTTTTTTTAGAAGAAATTTGCAACATTTAGAACATATAGTATTAAACCACCCACATTGTACAATAGTCGTAGGCATCGCTGGCCAATGCACAATAGAATAGTCAGAAATTACAAAACCTATCAGCTTTAGTTCCAAATACATCCCTCAAAATTTGGCTTCACAGTAGGAAGCGCTGCAAATCAAACATAACCGTATCAGTGAGATTCAAAAGTATCTCCTTTATCTTCAATTTCATGATTTATTTCGATCTACTTGCCTTCATTCCTTTCCAATTCCCTGTAGATTGTGCTTTTAATCTTCTTGACAGGTAAAACAGGGAGGCAGGATGCTACTTGGTACTCTACCTCAAATAAATAATGAACCCCATAATTATACTTCTCAACACAATAAACACTGGACCGAATAAGCGCCTCTACAAGCTGGGGAACAATAGGAAACCCACAAATCTTGTACCAAGCCAACATGCACCATTTCTCTAAAATAGGTTCATACTTGTTATACAAGTTCTTGGCAGAGGATTCAAATTTGGAATACAAAGTCTTTTCCATTTCCTTGGTCTTTTCCACTACTCCAACTTGTCAAACATCGGTTACGACGGACCTGGCAATTTCTGGTGCTCTTTTTGTCACGCGATAAATGTCACAAGTCCGTGATTTCAGAGTTTGGGGCACACAGCTGTCAAGCTGGTCGATTGCTTTACCCAACTTTTTTTCTATGAATTGCAGAATCTCGAAAGGCTTTCCCTTGACCTTCTGGTAGATGGGCATGACAAAAATATTAACAACTCCCTCCATGGCATAAACCCCTTGTTTTAAAGGCCTCGATCTCTCTCTGGCATACCCGTAGACTCTAGAAAGATGAGCCATGGCCTTTTGAGCAGCATCCTTGAAAAATCCAATGTATCTAAGCCTTTCTTCCCCTTCATTCCGATGATTCGACTAAAAGAAAGAAAAGAATGCGCGAACAAATACTAAAAGCTCTACATTTTTGTAGGAGCTAAATATAAACACGATCCAAACTTATTTTCACGTCCTCCTTGAGTGGTCCTCATTTTCATATTTTTATTAGGTTCTTCTACAAACAAATCATTCACTCATTATCGACATCATTATTGGTTTTTGAATTCCTACTTCCCTTAAATATATGGGGTTACTTTTTCTTTTCCCTTTGTTTTCCATGGAAACCCACACTCGAGCATAAAGTGAGAAACCCTTCAAAACTTCATGCGACTACGGTGACAATTTTACCTATTGTTGGATAGATAGTTCTTACATACAATATTTAGGATGGCCTTATCACGTGGTTTACTAGTTTGGCGTGCGACTACAATGCTAGCAGAGTGGTTTCTCGGATTCCTTGATTCAAGGAATATTTTGTTTTTTAACAAATAAGGTATAGAAATGCACGAGGGAATGCACCCTAGAAACATAAGCACAAGAAGAATGCACCCTAGAAATAAGGTATTCAAATCATGAGAATAAGAAGAATGCACCCTAGAAACATGTGCCAACATTTCAAGAAAAGCATGTGTGAATGCATCAAAATATGTGCTATAAGAGAGGGTGGTCCATGGAAAACCAAAGGTTATTTTGCAATCATCATCTTCCAAGTGTGATACCACTCCAAAGAGATAGGTTGGTCTAGTATTAATCCTCCATGTGGTCAAATAGAGTTCAACCAAGGATGGATACAACCAAATAACCCTTATTAAGTGTGCACAAGGCTACTTCTCCATAAAGGGATGTTAAACATAATGTGGTTTGAAGGAATATGTATGAAATGTACTCATATATGTTAATTCATTTTATCTAGGAGACTTCAAACCCACATAAGTATATCAATAATCTTGGTGGAACTGTTTAGGGTGATCTTAACTGAGTAATGCCAAACATAGAAAAGTTCAAGACATAGGTATTCATGTCATCAAGGCATAATTATCAACACTTTAAAACTTAGGGAGACCCTAAGTTGATGGCTTCCCACTCAATAAAATGCACAAATTGTTATATAATTGCATCAATGCTAAGAAAACAATATTCCAAGCATGCCAACATTGTTAAAAAGGAGAGAGCTCATCAAGATGTTAGCTATTAACAACATGTTATGGAATCCATCAAAATGCCATGAAGAGACCTCATCCAATTGCTACTATCAACAACTCATTATCAAATCAATCAAAGAAGAGCAACATCTCTAAGCCAAGGTTCACATGTACCCAAGTCCATACATTAAATCATCATGCAAGCTTGATTTATAACAAGTGTAACCCTCTTACAATATCACGGATAATAAAAATGATTATTCACTTTATATTCCCATAATTTGAAACTATTTATTATTTACTAAAACCTAAACTTACAATATAATGCCATTAAAATTGTACTTTATATATTTTATATCTTTTTTTTGGTTAATTATTCTATTAAGAATGTACAAAAGATAAGAGAGCAATGTACCTTAACAATTTAATATTTTATTCACTATGTCTAATTCATGTATAAACAATTAATATACTATTCCCACTAATGGTCTCAAAACAAATAATAGTCTTATATCTCTATCTATCTATCTATCTATCTATCTATCTATCTATCTATATATATATATATATGTCATAAAAGAAGAAGGAATGGAAAACTTTGAGAAGTCAAGACAACACCTAGTTTTTCATTGTCAAAATCTAAGTCCACATTGATAAATGTTGGAGTGGGAGTGGATTAGTAAACTTCTTTATGGATGGGTACTTGTTTCCTTTTAGTTGTCTAATAACTTACATGCCCTAGATGAGTTTGACCAGGACTTCATTTTTTCCCCATAAAAAAATATTTATATTGATATTTGAGAAATTGAAGTCAAATATGTCTTTACCATTCATAAATACTTTGATATATAAATAATTTAAAGGAACACATATTTTTCTCCTTTTTTATTCTATGATTTTATAGTCCTTAAAGTATTATATCTTTTACTTCTATCTTATGCAAAAACATATAATCTTATTTAGTTCTCCATCAAATCAAAACCTACTTATCATCATCGAATTTATTATGAAGTGGTTTTAATTACCAAGTGTTAAAATCTTAATAAACATGAGTAAAAAAGAATTATGAAATGATTTTGAGCCTTATAAATTTGATTGATAATCGGGATCGATTCTATAGTTTTAATGTTGTAATGATGCTTGGCCCACCCAAAAAGTGCTATGCAAAGCAAGAGAGGGCACACTCCTAATGTAGTCTCAGACCTGCACACCTTTAGTTAACTGAACATACATTTAAGGCTTAGTTACAGTAGTATTTGTAGCCTCATTTAAGGAAGCAGAGCACTAGTTAACTGGTTGTCCTACTTTTAGGTAAGGTGATTAGTCTTTGAAAAGTATGCATGCTAGGTTTGAACAAAAGTGAGGAATTAGCTACAGTGGAATTTAAGGGACTAATCAAATGAGTTCTCGCAAACAGTTACCACTTGAGTTTTCATGTGGTTCAAGACTAAAACACATAAATCTAAGTTTTCAACACCAGTCTACATTTATGAGTTTGTGAGAGTGATTTTGAGTAAAATATATTTGGTGATTTATTTTTCTGAATGATGAAAAATCTCTTCAATAAGATGGGAACATTATTTGCTATCTTTCATAGCATCTAGTGTGAGTAGAATTAATTCTTCTCCAACTGTGGACCTATTAACACAAATTTTGCCCCAATGTGTATTTGCTAATGAGATGTTCACTTAGATTGATGAGATTTAAGATTTTCTTAGTGTGTATATGTCCAGACTTTGCTAATGAGGTACCATCTCTTACAAGGAGGTTTCTCTTGAATGTTCTGATGAATTTGATCCAAATACATAGTCTATATGCGCAGTAAATACAACAATAAGGAGATAGTAACAGACCTCTAATAGAAAACCTAAAGAGACATTACAGCAAATATAATGTTACCAATGTTATGCAAGCCTAGCATGACATACATGAATTGATGTATAGATTTTATTGGTTCATCTTCAGTAAATGAGGCACTGGCATACAAAGAATGATGACATCAAGGACATAATGAGTGGTAACATCATCATTAAATCAAGGCAAATTTAGGATGATTTAAATCACCATTTCTGGAACGCTTGGTGGAGACATTAGTGAAGCAATGTTGGGAATGATTTAATGATAATTGTGGTCCCTGAAGCAATAGATAGGTAGTTCAAATCCATGGGTTCATCTTTTTAGATTCAAACCCTATTTGGGATAGAGATTCAGTTCCGCAGAAGAGCTTGTCACAGAATTTGGTAGTGTGTCAAATTATCAAGATGGCTTGACTAGAGCTTTGAAAAGGCAATATGAAGGGTGGAAAAGCTATTATTGTAATTACTAGATGATTAATGTTACATGGTTTAATCCATGCAATATATAGCTAATTCAACATCCTACATTTTTTTTAGATATAAATCCATCAAAATATATTAAAATATATACTATACAAAAAACGCTCCCAAAATGAGAGCTTTTGAAAATTTCACTTTTTGCTCCCCTCCTGCTCCTCGCTCCCCACTCCCAATAGCATAGTTCTAGAAGAATGGGTGTCTAGTAGATCCGTTGACAGTAAATGTCCAACCAATGATAAGAAATATTTTAATAAGCAATTTTAAGACACCTTGAGATTACTGTTGCTCATTTTAATCACAGAGAAAGACAACAGTAAATATCTCTGCCGCAAGTTTTCCTCAAAGATTGGTCTGGTTACATAATATTTTACAGTGCACTCAATAGGGTAACTCAATCAAATACAGGGTGCAATTCCTATATTATATGTCTAATAAGTAATATGCAGGGCCTGGTTTCTCTAGTGGATCTTTGGCACTTCAAGGTGTAGTTCTTGTAGTAGATTTTTCCTTAGGTTGATTCATACACTTGTAAAAGGGGCACCTTATAGTTGGTGGTTGTATGTCAGGAAGTCACGTGAAAATCCCCTTCAAATATGGGACTTGATCAGTGAAAATAGTGTATTTTTAACATGTGCATGCTAATGTGATAAAATTAGAGAAAGATAGTGATTAAGGCTAGGTAATGTTGGCACTTAGACAACAGTTAGGGAGCACATGCATGGAGAAAAGATTATGTTTGTTATAGTAAAAAAGTAGGGTGCCTTTACATGCCATGATTACAATAATTTACATGCCACTATGATAAATCAAGATCCAAAAGTACTATCACATGAATCATGATCATTGACATTGAAATTGATATACCTGACGTTATGTCATACATTTTCTGAACACAATTCCTAGCCCTAAACCTAGTGCAATTCCTAGCATGGTTCCTTTCGAAATTTCTGGCATTATTCCAGGTGCTATACCTGGATCTATACCTGGCACTATGATGGATGTTTTCTAGGTGCAATTATTGGCTCTATAATTAGCGCTATGTGGATGTTTTTCTTGTCGAAATTCAATGCACAATTCCAGTCGCTAACCCTAGATTAATATATGGTGCTCTGTTATTCAAGACATTTTTTTGGAGGCTATTCTTGGCATTATACGGGATGTTTTTTTGGATGCTAATTGGGATGTTAACTTGGATGCTAATTGGGATGATAATTGTGTTGCTAATTGGGATGCTAATTGGAACATTAATTGGGATGCTAATTAGCGTCCAAAATAGCGTCAACTTTTAAAAATGTACACTAATTGGGATGCTAATTGGGACGCTAATTGGGACGTTATTTGGGACGCTAATTGGGATGCTAATTGGGACGCTAATCGAGATGCTAATTAGCTTCCAAAATAGTCCCAACTTTTAAAAATGGACACAAACAATGCCATTAAAAGTGCCATCCCATGGAAAGAAATGCACTTTCTCCAAAAAATGATGAAAAAATACACTAAAAGTGATAGTGGACGCTAAAAAGGAAGCTAAAAGAGATGATAATCACAGGTTTTTGTTGTAGTGCCACTTTGCTTGTTCTATTTTTTCTCTATATATTTATATAGTATTTTATATTATCCTTTTTTCTAGTGGCACATTATCCATTTTGGATCTTCTCTTTATACAGTGATGATAAAGCTATATGGAACACACATGATGATATACCTTAAGAGAGAAAATATTAAAGTCCTTGGTTGGTCTTGATGGTCCTGTAGGTAAAAGGGGTTGGCTCCCCACCTTTATGGTACACCTTGGTCTTGTGTGTATGGGGGTTCCCTTACCACCTTGTTGTGACCCTTAATTGACTTACGGTACTTTTGGTAATAGCACCCTTATTGCTTGTGGCACCATGACCTCTTTGATATGATGACCTAACCTTGTTGTTGTTGGTTTTGAAGAAATACCCCTTAGAATTCCTTTCAAGTTATAAAAACAAGTCTTATACTTCATTATGGATCCATCAAAGAAGATACATCTCAGTTCAAATCTTTTAGTTTGGTGTCAAGGATTATTTTGCTAGGTTTTCATTGCTTCACCCATGTGTTACTAGATCTGAGTTTAAGGGTTTCTTTGTGCTCCCTTATTTTTCGAATCGAGAGTTGTGCTGATTTGTGACCTTATGCATATGACCTGTGGACTGTGTGGTGTCTCTCTTGTTGATCTATGACCTTATGCATTAGACCCATGGAATGTGTGGTGTCTCTCATGTTTCCATGTTGGGCCACAACTTTATGAAGCTGACCCGTGACTGTATTAGGTTGATCCATGACCATTTTTTTGCTGAAAATATAGGTTGTGTTTAGTTCTCTGGGCTACTCTTGGACTGTTAGCTTTGACATCATCCCTCTGGGGATGCTAAAACTTATTTGTGATTGTGTAAGGTGTATCCCAATGGATTGTGACTATGTATGATATCTCCTAGATGGGACATGGACTGTGATGACTTCCCTCATCCTTAAAGTGGACTGTAGTAACATCTCCTAGCTAGGCCATGGCTAATTTGACCTTACCTTTCTATACATGACTTGTTTGGTGTTAATTATGCTAGAGGGAGTTGTGATGTTTTAAGGTTGATTAGCTTTGTTTTGGGATAAATATTGCTGTTAGTATCCTGCTAGGGTCTTCACATATCGTGACTGAGATATATTGCATTATACTATATGTATATAACCTAATCCTACAACACTCTAACCTACTCTCTATCAAGGTATGTCATATGTTCCTTTGGTGACTTGTCCTTTCAGTGACAAGATATGAACCTAAAAGTATCCAAGTATAATGCTGATCCAAACAGTTCTAGACTAGCTTTGTTATTGTTCTTTGTTAACTAGTTATTAAATTTACTAGTATTGCTATTACTTCTTTATTTCTTGTACATTTCTATCATCGTTTTCATTAGTTATAATAATGTTATTGTTTATGTTTTATACATGATAACTGGTAAATACTGCAATAGGCCTGCTGAAAATACTTCAAAAGAAACAGGTGAGAGATGGGATATACATTAAATAAAATATCATCTGCGAGAACATGGAAATGGGTTGTGTGAACCATTGTAGTCTATGAATTGTATGGCTTTTTCTTGTAAATTGAAAGAGATAGATGTTGCGTTTCAATTATGGTTGTTGTTAAAGTCACAATGAAAAAGTATGTCGATGTCACTTGGATGTTGTTGCTAGTGTGCAGTTGGATACGATTTCCCATTTATCAATTTCCATGGGTTTTTGGGTATGTATTTTATCTACAAATAGATATTTGTCAAGGTTTGAGGTTTTCGAGGTTCTTGGTCAATATTTTAGGAGAATTTTATAAGTTTTTCAATTGTTCCTATTTTGCTAGTATTTCTTCATCTCATTATCCAATGTCATCTGGAATATGGCAAAAAGGTTTGTAGAGCATTATTTCACTTCGATAGTAATTGATGTAGTGATTTGAATCTGTTGGGATTTGCAGAGTAGTGTGGCAGCTGATGGACAATGCCTCTGGGTTCCCTTCGTTTTCACTTTTAATATTTGGGTGTGTGCATCATAACACCAAACTCTTGCAGCCTCAATGAGATAAATATATTCTACGTGGGGTGGAATCCATTTGTTAGAGAGTTCATATTTAGGTTGTCTATCATTTAGATCTTTCCCTTGGGGTGGTAGTTAATATACCTGCTAGCTACCATTTTTATTTTATGTTTGGGACCACTACCATTTGGATTTTATGTTTGGGACCTCCATTATTTTTTAGATCTTGTATAACCATTGAAATCTTAACAATTGAAAGTTCCTAGATCCCTTTTAGAAGTAACCACGTACTACCTTTGTGGTACCAATAAAGAAATGGTGGACAAACTCCTTCCTCATCCCTTGTTTCATTAATGCACTCAAGAAAAAAATTGAATGGAAGAGAGAAACATTGAAAAAAAATCAACCCACCTAATCACTGAACCATTGATGGGTGAACAAGTGATTATTGAGAGGTAATAGACACCATTAGAAGGCATACAAACTACCATCTAAATCCTCTGAGAATTTTTGGCTTGTTTTATTGGACTCAATCCTAGAATTTTGCAAAGAAAATGACATACTGCTATAAAATAAACCTGGAAGAAGGCAGTTTCTTGGACTTATCTTGGCCATAAGAAAAAATGGTATGCATGAGAGACTGTGCAACAGATAAAGGATGGCTTCCTATGTTGTATGGAAAAAATTGAAGTAAGCCAAGAATTGGGCTGGCTGAAAGGAGTGATGGATTCCACTGATGGCATCTTAGTTGATTTTGTGAAGTTTTAGTGGTTTAAAAACTTGGTGTTTTATCCTTCTCACTGATGACCTCGTAGCCAGCATGGGATTCATTGTAAAAAAGAACAACGTATGGTTGGGTAGAAATCAGTACCCCCACAATTGATTTCTCTGAAATGTATTTAAAAGAAGAAGATATGTTTCTTTGATAAATCAGGGTCATATAATATGTCATGTATGCTTGTAATTTTCTATCCTAACTACTGTAGTTATAAGTTATGATGGTCATTTGTTAGTGTGAAAATATGTTGTTGGTTTTAATATCTATTTTGGCAACATGATAATGATTGGAATGGAAATTAATTCATAGTATGTGGATGATACCTTATCAGTGATTTATGTTTGAAATAAACTTATAAATGATCTTTGAAATATCCTAGATTCCTAGATTCCTATATCCTAGAGGTGAGATTGAAGATGCTTGAAATAGTCTTCGATGATGATTAATCGAGGAAACAAAAACTCAAATTCTCAATTAACAAAAGACTTTTACAGCAAGTCGATGAATTGCACATTGAATTTCATTGGGCTTGGGTTGCTCATCTTTGTGAAGACCAAAGTTATGAAACCAAGCCTCAACTTTGTAAGAAAGAGCCTTTTCTCGTCACATATAAAGAAATGGCCCATTGCTGGGGATTAATGTGCATGTTCAACACATTACAATAAAGAGATACATAGCTTGGTAAAGGTCAATAAGTTAATACATAAAACTAACAATGCATGTAAAATTTGAATGTGGGAATTCTCATTGCCCCTCTGGCTCTCAATGGATTATCTTTTTTATCAATCTTCAGAAAGATTTTATTAAAATTCAAAAGAAACCTCCTTTCCATATTGAAATTCATATGAAATGAAAATAAAATTGGGGTGCTGCAAATTTTAAGCCTAATAACTAGAATCTTAAGCTCACCAGGTTGCATGAATCCAGAGCCCTGAACTCTAAATTTTGTAAAGAATTTACTTGATGATGAAATATGAGATATGTAATGTTTAGCTTTGATGTTGGAGAGTCTAGACCAATTTGCATCCATATAATGCTTCATTTAGACGTTTCTTTTTTACTGTACATACATAGTGATCTTGCAGTCTGTACAAGAGTAGTTTTTTCATATGTCATCAATTGTGATAGTCCAAGTGAAACAAAAAAGTTACTACAACATTATCTAAGAAAACACATAGTTCTATATATATTATTGACTCAATATAAATGAAAATGTAAAGTATACACATCCTCAAGGTAATCTGATCATGAATTTTCACCTCTCACAGCCTAAGATAGCTAAGATGTCTCTCTAAGGGTCACACTCTAAGGCTAGCGACCAATATTCATACCATGGAAAACAAACATAGATGAGGAATGCTATGTCATGTTTGTTAAAGGTTGTTTTTCTTCCAACCAATGAAGTAGTGTTGACTTCCTTATTCCCTAACATAACCCCATATGGGAAACTTTTAAAGAACTAGATGTTTCCAAAACATTCTTTGACTCATTTTGTAAGTCAGTCTCTCAGCCGAGTAATAGAAGTAGCTTTGGATGAATATATGGGCATATGACATATGAGATAGGTCTACAAAGTATTATGTGTAAGAACTTGGGATGATAGATGAGGAACTATAAATCCTCACAATATTGTTGAGATCAAAATCCCTCTCTTCATTTTAGTTGTTTTTCCGTTCATTCCATGTCTAAGGGATCATAGTGCTTATAGTAGTTACAAAATTCTTAGTTTTTCATGCATTGAATAAGAGGGCGATCGTTCTTCTTTTGTATGTTGCATACAATTAGAAGGTGACACTTAGTGTTTTTTTCTATTATTTAATCATCTTGTAGAGGATTTTGTTTCTATTCTCTCGTAGTTTATTAATGACATCCTTTGATTTGTGTATTCATTGTTTACCAACTGATATTCTACTATGTATTTTAATTGTAGTTTTCATGAGTTATAGTTTGATAGAATTCCATGAGATCGTCATGTAGTGGCTGGTGTAAATAACAATGTGTCTTAATTTTAGTGTTAAGCCACTAATGAAGATGGTCATGTAGGGTATAGAAAATAATTCTAGCCAATCCTAATCCTTGTCAAACATTTTTTTTAAATAGACACCTACGTCGCTATAGAGACGCAAATACATAGCAAGTTCCAATGAACATGCTATACTAGCGACATAACTTGCTATGTATTTGCGTCGCTATAGCGACAGGATTTCGTCACAAATGTTTGGTATATTCATTGTAAAACTATTGTTCTTTCATCTCTGTAGCAATGAAGTTTTGTCACAACACCTTGGAATATTTGTCGCAAACATATTGGATGTACGTCGCTCTGGTGACGGGATTTTGTCGCAACCAATTTGGTATTTTTTGGTGTTTTCATCGCTACTTTTTTTTATGTTTGTCATTATTGCAACGACCTTTTGTCACCACTTTTTGGGGTTTTCGTTGCAATTTTTGGTGTTTTCGTTGCTATAATGATGCACTAAGGTGGTTCGTCACTAAATGTTTGTCGTAATAGTGACGACATTTTGTCGCAATAGAAACCATTAATTCGTCACAAAAGCAATGAACATTTGTCACAATAGAAGCAAGGTATTCATCGTAATAGCGACATGATATATTCATCGCTATTGCGATGAAGTGTGAAAAGTGTTGCTCTAGCGACAAAATTTTTCCCACGAAAAGAAGGGGTCATGTTCATCGCTATAGAAATGCATAAGTGTTTCAATTACAATGATTTTTTGTGGGAAAAATGTCCACATGTACTAGTGTACCATCGCCTTCCAAGTTCCAGTCTCAATTCAGAATTTGGTTGTACATCAATGAATTATTGATGAGGGGGAATCCACCTATGTTATGTTGACCTTTGTGTGGAATAAAATCGGTTCCCCTACCCTTCAACCTTCCACTACCACTCTCTGTGGATACCATGGTCTCTCTACTCAACCTCAATGGTTTCTCATGAATGTCCCTGTTGAGTTAGTAGGAAAAATGGTTTTGACTGACATTAAGGTTTTCAATGGCCACCTTGATTGCAACCTCCTCCTAGGACGTATCTACATGTATGCCATGCGGGTCATGGACTCTACCATATTTCGATAATTGATTTTCCCTCATGATGGGAAGATCATGACCATCGACTACTTGAATTCCTACGATCCGAAGGGTCCAGACACACCAAAACACGTCCTTTCTACTGTCGATAATTCCATTGATAGCACATCCATTCCATCTTGATCTTCTATTATCCCGGGATTATTTTCCAACACTCCTATGATGAACACCTTTTCATCCTTACCACCTCCACCTATGATGACTGACGTATCGGATTGTTCACTATCAAATCCAGTACTATCCTGACCATGTCTCAAAATCAATTGCAACCCCAACCACATGTATCTAGAAATTATTGGGGTTCATTCCTGATCCACACGATTCCCTTCCTTTTTCCACCATATTCCATTGTGAGGAAGCTTGTCATGGCTACTCTAAACTTACCTAATTTCATGCTAGGACTTCCTATGTGGTACCTAGATCCACCCACCCAATCCAGGGTCCCCCAGGTTATGTTGAATCCCATCCAACCCATTAAGATGGTGTCACAACCACCTCATGTTCCATCGAATACATCTTCCATATCCAAACCTTCCCCTCCTCTTCCAAAGAAGGATGGGGAAAAGGCCTCCAAAGAAATGAATGAACCTCATCTGGCTCCCACCTGCACATTGTGTTATAGCGGATTTCACCACACTAGGTGAATCACACATTGTATGGCCTTCCCCTGTCCTGCTGCAGACTCATTAGCCCCTATGGACCACTTTTTGTCTTTTGATGTGTCCTTGATCATCCCTAAAAACATAAGAAAAGTGATATACGCGACTATAGGGGGAATATCTGCGTATGTACGTGGTTAAGTGGTGGAGGCCCAAGTGGGGGATTCAATTTCTCCAGTTCGCAGACATGCCATCAGAGGTTGTCACTTGTGATCTCTGATTTATATTAATAGAAATATCTTTTCCTGTCCAGTAATGTGTATTTGAATGAATATTGTATCCATTGGAATATGTCAAATGCTTTTATATTATTGATTATATATGCTAGAATAGATCTAACACCATGATATATAGTATGCTTGTATTGTTTACTTGTTGTTGAGGAATTATTCTATCAATTCAAGCTGAAGATTGGAAAGCTCAACGGGGATCTACTTCAACCATCCGAAATAAGATACGAGGTTCGATCCTTTAGTGTTAGACATCTTATTTCTATTGCATATTGGGAAAGATTTATTTCTGGAGTCTAGCTGTCTGAAGTGGTACTATGTGAATGGTAGATCTTTCCTATACATGGGTGTCCTAGTTAGATTCATTTTTCATTTGGTACCCATGCTCTGAGTCCTCTCTTAGGTCCGGGAGTCCGTTGTATAGTACTGCCATGACATTTCGCAAGAGCCTCATACTCCTCTTGATCTTATGCTGGCCATGATCCCCCGGATTCCCTTGTATCAAGTTTTGGATGCATTATCATGAGATTTTCCTATCTTATTGAGCTTTATGCCGGCTCCCCTGACATTGTGTTTCAGCCATATAGCCCGAGCTTGTCTCATGTCTAGCCATGCAGAGCCTTTCTTTATATCCTTCGCAGCTTGATTCCCTTTTTACCGGGAGGGGATTTCTCCCCGAGTGTCGATATCCTACACATGTATCCTTGCATTGAGCATAGGTATGTTCCACTACTTGGAACTAGTTTGTTTTCCCTAATGAAACTCGTCTCCTCCTAGTTTGTAACTATAAAGCTAGTTTATTCTTTTTTCAAGCTTTTCAAATAACTGAAAAAGACCAAAAAAATCAAAAAACCAAAAAGCCAGACAAGAAAAGATATTATCTTTGGCAGCTGTCGAGTCATGTCTCCTTCGAACAGAGCACTGTATATCACATCCATTAGTTGGGTTATAATTTGACTCAGGAGCTGTACTCATTATCTGAGTTTATCTCCATCGACTGGTTAAGCTTCCAGTCCCTATGGAGCCTCTGTTGATGCCTCCTGTGTCACAGAGATGTCCCAGTTTGTATATCGAGTCTATGCTGCCTTCATTCAGTCACCATACGCTGTTATGCTCTTGTTCGAAGGAAGTTGAAACCTGAGTCGGCCATTCCTTAGTTATATTGACTTTGCATGTCGGCCATTCCCGGTACAGTTACTAGTTCGTGCACCTTATGATCGAGTCCTTCCACATTATACAGCCTTGCTGAGTACCTCGTGTTGGATGATTGGGGATGCCCTAATGCCCTCCTTCCAGCAGATTTCATCCCATCGACTTCAGATCATTTATTCTGGGATTGGATTCTAGAGTCATTTTGAGTGCCTTAAGACTTGCAGTCATCAGTGGCAGGTTCTCTCGCCATCGACAGTTTTTGGGAATACATCAATGTCCCCTGATTGATGGATTCTCTCAAGTGTTCGACCTCAACACATTTATTCACACTTGTTAGTTTGCACTCTAGTACCTTGATTCCCATTTTCATTATTGGTGGGTGATCTCGCGTCTGTTAACGGTATACATCAATGACCGGTAATCAGACGATGTACTACTATGTTCGACCTCGACACCTCTATTTGCATAGTAGGACATGTACTTGTAGCGGTGTGTGTAGAAGACCTTCCAGATTGGTGGCATCCATTATATGCTACCTCCTTGATCGTGCCAGTGTTCATGA
>LPNX011161582.1:147344-186409 GCA_001517045.1 Pseudotsuga menziesii
ATGCATCTATGATTTGGTCAATAAATGGTGTAGGGTATTTGTCCTTAGGACAAGCTTTATTTAGATCTCTAAAGTCCGTACAAACGCGAATAGTCCCTTGCTTTTTATCAACAAGAACAGGGTTGGACACCCATTCAGTCAAAGCTATGGGATATATAAAATCAACTTTCAAGAGATTTTCAACTTTAGCCTTCATAGCCGCCGCTTTACGTGGGTTCACGGGTATTAATTTCTATCGAACTGGCTTAGCATCAGGATAGGTTCGGATTTCATGTTGAACAATAGATGGATCAATGCCTGGCATCTCCTCATATGACCAGGCAAAGATATCGCAGAATTCCTTGAAAAGGGAAGTGTAGATGGCAATCTACTTCGGAGAGCAGTTTGCACCTATATAGATGTTTTCCACGACATCTAGATTCACAAAGATATTGATCAGTATAGTGGTGGAAATTTTTTCCATATTCCCCTCAGCAAACACCCCTTCCCTAGGAAAAGGGTTTATAGGTACCTCAATATCATCTGACAGTCTCACTTTAAACTCTTGGTTTTCTATATTTCTTAGATCTGGAAGAAAATAGGATCGGTGATGAAGATCCTCACAAATCTTATCACGTCCACTCATAGCTTCCAGAATAGCTTCGTCGGAAGGTAAAACGGTATCTAAGAAATCTATGGAATGTGAAGAGTTTTCTGCCCATGCAGGAAAATAGACCTCTTCCAGATCATCCGAGACTAATAAAGGATCTGGAATAGGATCAACAGTGGCTTGAGTGATGGCTTGATAGGCCACCTCCACTGCCGATAAGGGCACTTCAGGTTCATGGGGAGTTGGGAGGACCCAAGGATCAGTCCTATCGACAACCAAAGCGATGGACTTCCCCACAGTAGTAGAACCAATGTAATTAATCGGGGCTGGAAAATCGAATGTGCCCATCAATGATGTATACATTCCAGCCCCCAAGCTCTGTGCAGTAGGTTTTACCTGATCAACCAATGGCACAGTGGATTCCCTAGACTCTAAATGGCCTTTTCGGGTAAAATCAAGTTGGTCAACAGTAACCAACCTGCCCTCATGTGGAAAAACCACGACACGAAGAACAGCCGATGCAACAGTAGACATTGTATAAGTCCAATTCCTTCCCAGAAGCAAATTGTAGTCCAAGGGAGCATCAATCACTTCAACTTCAACAGACACTGCTTTGCCTGCTAACTTAATCTCAAAAGCTATCAGGATACCATGAGGACGGAAGGATCTTCCATTGAAAGTAGTAAGTAAAGTGTTTGATGGGACCAGCTCTAGGGATCCAAGAGCTTTCCAGTAGGCCAGGGACATAACACATGTAGAGGCTCCCTCATCAACAACTACCCTTCCAATGGTCTTACCACCATAATACCATGGACGACATCTATTGATAGGGCCACATGGTAAGGCAGGCGAATTTTGACATTAGACAGATTGAATTTCGCCATGAGACTCGAAGAATCCATGCTACCTAAAGCTGCTAAGAGAGCATCCCGTTGGGCAGGACAAATTTGAAGCACCTCGAAAGATGACATTGCACAAGGGGTTTGAGCTAAGTCTTCAACCACAGAGTAGTTAGAAGAAGCCCTAGCATTTGGGTTATGCAAAGTCTTCTTAAAGACACCTTTGGGTATCTTTGGCATAATCTCGGCAGGTTTCTCTATAGTGAGAGGGTTGGAAGGTTCAACTACAGATTTACCCTTCTCATCGGTCTCTTTCTCATAGTTTTTGTTCCTGGTTTGCAACAAAGTCGAGGATCGAACCATGTTGATATAATTAGGGTCAGGGGCAGTTTGAGTGCCCCCTGCTACGGTAGAAGCTGAAGCAGAATTATGTCCTTGGGGAAAAGGATCCTTAAGGACAGCTAGTTGTTGAGCTTTGAGCAGCTTCTGGGCTTGATCCATGAGGGGGAAAAGGTGAGTAAGGTGGTCCTCTTGGCACAACTTACAAGGGAACTTGACCTTCTTCTTTTCTTTTTTTCCCGCATCAGCATTGTTTGCGGGCTTTGGCTTGTTTTGTTTTCCCTCTCCCTTTTTACCCTTCTTTTTCTTCCTGCCGGGCTACTGATTTCCCTTCTAAGAGGTTTGAGCAAAAACATTTGCATTTTGGGGAGAGGGGGCAGCCTTTGCTGCCTCCGCCGTAGACTATTGAACAGACAACTAGTGAAGTTGTTTAGTTGAAGATTCTATGGTGGGAGAGTTTACAGACCCAACCACACCATCAGCATGGGGTCCAGGCTTAGGCTTCTCCGCCTCATGCGAAGGCCTCGGTGCCTCAGGGATGATCTCATATAAGATCCTAGACTGTGAGTAAATCAAGTCTAACTGCTGGTCCCTAAGTATGGATTCTTCTTCACTCGTTACTCCTGATGTGGAAACATCCTTAGATATGTATGGCAACAATGATTTAAGGAACCATTCTAATAGAAACTTAGGAGGAATGGTGGCTTTGATAAGGCTCTTTAACCTCCTCCACTCTTGGATATGATCTAAGATGTGGGTAGCCTTGTTTTGTCTAAAAGTAGACAACAAGTCTGTTCTGAAATCGTATCAAACCGGAAGCTGAAAGTGGCTAAGGAAAGCACTAGCCAAATCCCAGAAACTACTAAAGGCAATTGAAGGAAATTCAATATACCACTTGGCCGCTGTACCTATCAAGGTCCTCTGGAATAGCCTCAATCTAATTGATTCCTCATTCAACGAATTGGAAGAACACCATAAGTGAAAAGTGGTGGCATGTGCCCCAGGATCTTCACCAGTTTTACCTTCGAACTTAGGGATATCCGAGGGAAACTTGGTGGGAATAGGTGGCCATAAGGGGTCATGCCTCACCAGGTCATTCATCAACTTTGATAAGTCTGGCAAGTTTAAAGTTGCCAGGAAAGGAAGTTTGGGCCTAATCGATGCACTAGATGTGCCAACATGGGGATTAGAGGGTCCTACCCCCGAATGCCCATGGGTAAAAGTGGGGTTGCCCCCAGACACCGGTTGTGAAGTGGGAAGGTTTCTTTGAAATGGATTCCATCTATAAGCCACAGGATTTTGGGTGGGAGGTGCAGTGTAAGTGTTTTGGGCCGTCCCCATAGAAGCAGGGGTTTGAAAAACTGGAGCAGGTATCGCTCCGCTAAACAACGAGAAGGGAGAGCTCGTGTATGGGACCGAAATAGGGGTTTGGAAGCTCTTCCTGTAAGAGGTGTTTCTCCCAAACTGCACTCCTACATATGAAGGAGATGGACCTACGAATGGACTAGATGGGGGAATGTGCCCCCCATTCTAAGGAAATCCTTGGACATAAGCCGAGGATCCTACCGGACCGCTTTGAGTAGTGTAAGGAAAGGAAGAAGGAATGGTAGGTATACTGGGGATCCCAGTAATCGTGTTACCAAAAGTACCTCCTATGTTGGAGTGAACTGGTGGTTGAACCACCCGGCTCGCTGGAGTTAAAGGTGTAGAAGGAAAACTAGATCTAGGGGTACTAACCGGGGGAGGTAGTACCCCTTCAACTGGAAGGGTTGAGGTAAACAAAAAATAACTTTCTTCCGCAGAAGACATGACTCTACTCATAGGGACACCTAGCACTAGTGAATCAAATGGTCTAACCTACACGATCACAGGATTGTTCAAATCAGTCAAGGGGGAGTTAAAATTTCTTGCAAACTCGTCAGTCTGCAATTCTTCTATCTCGACTGTATCAATATTAAAGCAGTTAGCAATGAGTTCTAGTTCACCAAGAGTCTCACTTATTCCTATAGGTTCAAATGAACCCTCTGTGTCTAATCTCTGCCTTTGAGGTAAAGGTGGAGGCTCCAATGCAGTGATAGGAGGAAGGTTTCTTAACCTTCTTGACCTTCTAACAGATTGGTCCTCCAAAATTAAAAATTTCACTAATCACACCCTAAGGCCAACTAAACACAGGAAAAACCACAGAGCATACACTAAAAAGTTCCTAGAGTCTCAAGCAATCAAACCAGGGTAAAATATATGCTTTCCCAAATAAAGTTGATGAACGATTACTTGGCGTCCTTGAGGTGGTTCTTAGGCACAAGCGGAGGAATCACCCACGGCCCTCCTACACTTTCCACAAGGGTTACCTTCCAAGCCCGTTCAAGGTGAACCAGAAATAACCTTCCGGTTTACCTAGGTATGAACCCTAAAAGACAAGAGACTAAAGGCTACCTTAACAATACCAGCTGTCTGGGGGGACAGTCGTATGTCAAACTCATACGCATGGACAGGGTAGCTGAACCCGAAACTCTTTCTAGGATAGAATTACCAGATGCATAAAAGTCCTGGGTTACGTTTTGACAAGGATTCAGAGGGCTATCTCCTCTGTCCAATCCTCCATGCGGCCTAGTGCTTAACTCCCATTTGAGAGGAGCTTCCCAGATACAATGATAGAATCAAGGATTTACCTAACGAAAATTACACTATGTCTGAGTTTATAACTTGTGGGAAGTTTAAACTTCCTAGCCCACAAGTCTAGCCTAAGCTAGTAGGTGAAAGGCCCCTAAAAATAAAACTTACTAGTAAATTTTAATTTATGCGTTTATTTTAGAGGGTTGTTTCTTACTCAAGAGGAAATGGAAGTGATATACTATATGGTGTTTTGACTCAACAAGAAATAAATGAAAGTAAAGGTGCATTCAAAGCAAACTACTACTATAAAATAAACTTCTTTTCATTTTTCAAATATGTATTGATGAACTGAAAGCAATGATAAGAGAAACTAAGCCTATATTTTTGTATTTTTTGAGATAATATTTTTAAAATGAAACAAACACTACTTATGCAAAAATCACAATGCAAAAGATTAACTATGTTTTCTTTTCACATTTAAAAATGCTCAAAAAACTACTATGCATCTACAATGCACTCTACTTGAGTAAACTTGGAACTTATAAACTGTAAAGAAGCAACAAACTGAAGCAAACAGGCAAACTGAAGCAGCAGACAACCAAATAAAGGAAGGCTAGGAAACCTAGCTTGGGTGCAAACAATGACAAAGAATCACTGCAGACTTTTAAAAAAAAGGACAAGTGACAACCAGCCACTATCAAATGACAGGCTAGAAAAGCAAAGTCCAAGATCCTGATCACTGATCTGGACCACGACACTTTAACCTAGTACCCAAACAGGCCAAAAACTTCAGAAATCAAATAGTAAATAAACCAAGTAAAGGAGACTCAAGGGCTTTCGAAAAAGCTATAAGTATGATCACCCAGGGTATTCAAACAAACTGTCCAGCACTCATAAGGAAAATCCACTCAGGAAACAGAGATCATATTAAGAAAAGAACAAGCCAACTTTACTTCAAAATCTCAACTTCCAGGAGTATTCGTGACTGTCACTTGGCGCAACTCACGAATGATTCGCAACTTTCTAGAAATACAACCCGCGAATGCACAGTAGTATTCACGACTGTCTATAAAGACAACCCACGAATGCTTGTGCACTGTTTTCAAAAACAAAGAAAAAAATCAAAGGACTTTCAAAAACTGAGTCAAGTGAAAACCAGGATATAAAATCACACACAGACTTCCAAGCAAAGACTGCTCAGGGATAGAAAAACCTACAGTAGTATAGGGATTCCCCAGCGGAGTCGACAGTTCTATTGTACAGGATAATACACCTAAATAACTGAAGTTCAGGGTTACCAACATACTCAATTACTTGCAGACAATTGACTCTTAAAGTAAAGAATAGGAAATAGGAGGGTCAGAAGGACTTACTTGTTAAACGAAGTTCGATCCTTGCTATTATCTTCCTCTCTGTTCCACTTCCAGAATCTTCAGGATTGTTCCTCTTTCACCTGTCAAGAAACACTCTTCCAGATACAAGATGATTCATGTACATATCAGCAGGTTAGATAAAACATATATCATACTGAAATATAAACATTCATCCAATCACAAGACATGAAACACATATGGAAGAAGTAATCTCTTTATTATCAATAATGGAAAGAGTTAAGGTTACAACCCAGCGTCTGAGACAAGGACTCCTCTACAACCAAAGGATTCTGAGTTCAACTGCTCCAAAGACTTCTGTATAAACTCCACCAGCATAACTTTGCTCTCCAAGTATAAGTAACCCACACCCTCCCCAAGGCCTGTATTTATATGTGTGAAATAAGGCAGTTCTCGAAGGTTGGGGAAGTTGTGGCAGTTGAGGAAATTAAGTTAAATGACTTAACTAATCTCCAATCAACGAAAGTTTTTATGTTTTAATGTTTGATACATATGCGTGGGTATGCAGTAGAGAAGCCCGTGAATGATCCGCGGCTTAGTAGAAGAGCAACCCGCGAATACAAAGATGCGCGACCTATAACAACCGAGACTCACGAATGACGCGTGAGTTGTATAATAGGAAAGTCACGAATACATATCAACATGGGTAAATGAAAAAGTAACTAGGTGGATGGTGAGAGAATGTATTTCATGATAAACCAAGCTATAGTGTTTTGGGCAAACCTCTATCCATAGGTGTCCTTTTGTGTGCCAACATGAGGGATTTCGGCACTCGGACGGAGAGGTGCCACTCAGGTGTATAACACATATTGGGAAATATTGATTTCTGGAGTCTAGATGTCTGTTGTGGTACCCCAAGCCATAGGAATTTCTCTCCGTAACAGATTGTGTGATATCCAAGGCCACGCGACATAAAATTTTCCATATTTTCGTCTCCTACACACCCACATGGACACTATGGATGAGTCCGATGGTGCTCTAGTAGTCACCATCCTAGATCTTCCAATAGTAAAGAACAAGTCATTACAAACCAACCATTCTTGTGTAGTTTGTGTCTTGTATGGTCATTAATCTCACCATTTCCCAAACTTTCTTTAGTATCAGTCAGCCCTTTGCGACCTTCAAAAAAACTCCCATGAATCTGACATTTCCATCCTTAAGGAAATCCACCCCCCATCTTCTTCCTTGGACACAACCAACACCATCTACATGATCTTTGGTTCTAGTAGTCCTCCCATCTCCTCAGTCATAGAAGATCCCTCCGATCCATCTACACATTGTTTTAACAATGATGAAGATATACTTGAAGCTCTTTCAAATATTAAGTACCCTTGGGATGATATGAATGATTTCTCATTCTTTATTCTTGATGAGCCTCTCTCATCGTCAGATTAATACTCAGTTGAATCCAAAGACTTCATCCATGGAAAAGTCGACTAGTTCAAGAACCCCATTTTAGAACCTGATGCCATTGAAGAGGGAAAAATGGATAAAATTTCACTAACTATCAAGGTCAATATATCAACCAATCATGAGGTAGTTGAAGATATTACAATCGGAGCATCTTGATCCCCTAAAGAAGTTGCTTCCTACAAAGCACCTTTTTAGGAGTTCTATGATATTTTTGCTTGGTCCTATACTGAGATGCCTGGGCTTGATCCATCCATTTTTGAACATTGTATCAACACATGGACTGATGTTGCACCTGTACTCCAAAAGAAAAGGCCTATTCACCCCTCAAAGGCTCATGCTGTCAAAGATGAGATCGAGAAATTGTGTAAAGTAGGTTTCATATACCCCATCGTGTATACCACTTTGGTTTCTAATCATGTTCCTGTCAATAAGTACCATTTGCATCTATATTGACTTTCGTGACTTGAACTTTTCATGTCCCAAATACAACTTCCCCTCTCCATTCATTGACTAGATCATTGATGCGTGTGCCGTCCATGAATTATTTTCTTTCATGGATGGTTTTTTCATTTATAACCAAATTCAAATCCAGAAAGAGGAATAGTACAAGACTACTTTCACAAATCCCTGGGGAATGTTTGCATATCAATATATGCCATTTTTCCTTAAAAATGCAGTAGCCACTTTTCAGCGGGCCATGACATTCTGCTTCCATGACCTTATCCATATCATTTTGGTCTTCCTAGATAACCTCACCACTCTCTCTCGGAAGCGTTCACAAAATATAGATGACTTACAACAAGTTTTCTTATGTCGTCACCAATACAACATCTACTTGAACCTTCTCTATGGAAATTGAACCCAAGTGATAGAACAATTCCACTCACAAAATTGCTAATTAAACATGCAAATTTACACACAAAGGAGACTGAAATTGGAGTATAACACTAATCTGTATTGAAAAAGTGTACAATAGCCAACCTTATGAAATTATAGGCTGTTGCAATATATAATTACTTGAGAGATTCGAATACATAAGGATTCCATTCGAAATAGTCAAAAGAAGGCTTACTAAACCTAGTCAAATCCCCCATAGGTGCATAAAGCAGTTTCCAAATCTACCTAGAGGCTCACGAATTGGCAAAGTCAAGTAGGAAAGCTAATATGTGATGGAAATACAACTCATACATGATTTTATTAGGAGAAAAGAATGGAGGATGATGAGGGAAAAAAACAAGTCAGCTACACCTAGTCTTACTTTCCCTTTTGCCTCAAATATCAATAAAGTAGGCAACTTAGCAGAAAAAGCAGATATGTGCTAGGGAGGATCTGGAATAAAGAAAAATTGCTAAATATGGTTTCCAAGAGGTTTCCCAAGTGCTCCATGATTTATTTTTAGCAAGTTTTACTTCTAGGACATGTGGAAGACAACTTGCATAGAGTGGAATATTGGAAACTAGGAAAATAAGACAAAAATGGATTAATTAATGTCTAAGGTAGATAAATGTGGGTTGATTATTCTAAAACCCCCCCTTAAGCCTGAATTTTGAGTAAATATCAGAAAATTGTAGGTCCTAGCAACAAGGCTTAGTCACCCTTTACATACTGCATATCCATTTAACCAAGGAAAGAGACAAAAAACCAGTGGGAAAATCCTCCCTTAAACATGGACAGTAAAACAAAATTTGAAAATATTGTCATCAATCATGCTTCACAGCATGATCAGAAATCCCCAGTAGTGATTTTATATTGCTAAATGTCTTCTCACAAAAAACTTTGGTGAAGATGTCTGCTACGTGTTCTGAAGATGCACAAAAGAGTAGGTGAATGGTGCCATCACACACAAGTTGTCTGATGTAGTGCATATGGATCTCAAGGTGTTTGGTTCTCTATATATGAACTAGATCATTGCAGATTTGAATGGTGCTCATATTATCACAATAGATAATGGTTGAAAACTCTGATTCGAAGCCACACTCACCAAGTATCCCCTGCAACCATAAACATTAAGTTGTTGCATTTACAACTCCTCTGTACTCTTCTTCTGTAGATGAGAGTGCAATGGCACTCTATTTCTTGCTTGACCAGCTGATTGGTCCTTCACCAAGCATGAACACATATCCTAATGTTGAATTTCTATCTGTGTTTTCACCTGCCCAATCATTGTTAGTAAACCCAATCAAATCAAGATCAGATTTAGCTTTGTAGAAGATCCCATGAGTTCTTGTTCCCTGAACAAAGTTGAGGATCCTTTTGGCTTCTCTCCAATGGATCTCATGAGGCTGATCCATGTATCTTGAGGCCACAATTACTGCATAATAAATATTAGGTCGAGTGTGTGTAAGGTACAACGAATACCCAATCAATATCCTATACAGTGTATTATTTACCATAGGAGAAGAACCTGCTTCTTCAAGCTTAACTCCTGAAGGGAAGGGAGTCTTGCTTGGCTTGCAATATTTCATGTTGAACTTTTTCAGAAAATCTAAATCATACTTATACTGATTTACTTTTATTCCATTTTGGGATTGAGCAATTTCGAGACCCAATAATTGCTCAACAACCCCAAATCAGTCATAGAAAATGCATGGTTCATTGCATACTTCAAGGAGGCAATTTATTTCTTTGAACTTCCTGTAATCAAAAGTTCATCCACATACAAGACAATAATCATCAAAGAACCATGAATCAGCTTCAAATAAACATTAGGAGCAGACTTGCATCGAACAAAAATGAATGACTATAGAAAGCCATCAATCTTGGCATACCAAGCCCTAGGGGCTTGCTTAATCCCATACAATGATTTCTTTAACCTACACACAAAATATAGATTAGTAACAAACCCTTGAGGCTACTGCATGTAAATCTCTTCAGTAAGATCTCCATTCATGAAAGCATACTTCACATCCATGTGATGTACATCCCATTGCTTCGAAGATACAATGGCTAAGGCTAGCCCGATGGAGTCCATCTTTGCCACTGGTGCAAAGCTCTCATTGTAGTCAATACCATGTACCTATGAGTATCCCTTGGCTACGAATCTTTCCTTATATTAAAAAGGTGAACCATCAGCAGAAAACATAGTTTTGAAAACCCACTTACATTGAACTAGCTTCCTCCCTGGGGGAAGATCAACTAATTCCCAAGTGTTGTTCTTCTGGAGTGAGCTGAATTATTCTTTCATGGCTGTTTTCCATCTTAGATCATGTGCTACATATTCATATGTCTGTGGGTCTGATTTAACCATCAGATAGCATTTATTTGCAAACAAAGGGTCTTTCATACACAGGGCACTCTCAAACTGAGATCTAGTCCTCCTAGGATCACTAGGATTTCCAGCTAGTTCCCCAGCTGCATGAATGGTCTTTGCTGCCCATTTTGGTCTTGTAGGACTATTAGGATATTCAATTAAATCGTAATTATTATACATATCAGAATCAGCAAACTCATTTATCTCTTCACTTACATTCAATGGTTATGGTGGTGAAGATGATCTAGTTCGAGTGATGATCCAGATCCATCAGTGATGATGTCCAGTGATGATCCAGATCCAGTGATGATGATCCAGATCGAGTGGTGATCCAGATCTAGAAATGAACATGACATGAATATGAAGATGACTTGAAGACAAAGATGACTTGGAGATGCAGATGACGAGAAGATCCAAAGAAGAAGACCAATGATGAAAATTGTGTTGATAGAATACCTTCCTAATAAAGAGGGAGTGTTGATGTAATTGTAACTTTGGAATGTATTCACTTGTATTTCTTATCTATTGTAACCCAATGTTTATTCCGGGATGTTATTATGTCATGTCATGCCCCGATGTTCCGATCGGGAAGATCTATAATGTAAACAAGTCATGTCAAGTCATTGTGGGTAACCCTCCTATTGTCTAAGGGTTAAAGTCCCCACAGTTTTGGGGCACTAGGGTTATTAGACTCACCTAGTGAAGTCAGCCCTAGTAGGGTTTTAGTCATGTCGAGAATTAGAATTAATAGAGAGGTGACTTCTCTATTTAGTATACATTCATACACACTCAGTTGTAGCACATAGATGAGGAAGAGAAAGACACTGGGGCAAGGAAGAAAGAGGTTACTATTGTCGAGAGATCATCTTACTATTTTGGGGTTTTATCTTTTGTGACGATTCTATCTCTGAGGAAGTTGTGGGGTTTTCTCCATTTATGGTTTCCCCGAGGAAAAAAAATTGTTTTCATTGTCTCTTGTGTTTTATTGTTGTACTTGTTGTTCTCTCAGTTAAAGATCCTAACATAATGCTAGCTTGAATGTTGAAAAACTAACATGGTATCAGAGCTAACCTGAGAAGAAGACACTGTGCAGCTGCGGGAACTAGGGCTTCCTAGTTTGTGGATATCTCTCCATAGATTTTCAGCAAAAGAAGGTTGGAATAACTCTCCTAGACCCGACATTGTTGCCAAAAATTAGGGATTTTCATAAAAGAGGAATTTTTCAGTGAGCCCAGGCCTAGATTTATCTCCTCCCTAAAATCGAAGTTAGGGATCAAATTCAAAGCAATTGGTTGGACAGAACTCCAGAAAAGCAAAACCCTAATCTGCTCTTGAACCAGCTCTGCAGGATTTCAGCTCCAAATCCAAATCCGACATCTTGACCTGGTAAGATTTAAATCATTTGTGTTTCCATTTTAGGTTCTTAGTTAATATGTCTCATCATACCAAGCTTGATGAAAATCTTGAGGGAGCTGATAACTTCCGAGCTTCGAAGTATAGGATCTCCTTGGTTCTGGAAGAAAATGAGTTGGACTCCTATATCAATGAGGAGGTTCCAGTTCCAGAGGGAGATGAGGAAAAGGCATTACATAAGAATAAGTTGGTTATGGAAAAGAGGATCATCGCTGATTCTATCAAGGATCACCTCATACCACAGGTGTCCCCCCTAAAGACACCTAAATCTATGTTTGATGCCCTAACCAAATTGTTTGAAGGGAAGAACATAAATCAGAAGATGACTCTAAGAAACCAATTGAAGAATGTGAAGATTCAGAAGGCATAAACAATCTAGTCTTACTTTACAAGAGTTTGTCAGATCAAGGAACAACTGGAAGCAGTAGATGAAGAATTGGAAAATGCAGAGATTGTGATGACTACCTTGAATGGTCTCCCTAGATCATGGGACTCCTTTACTCAAGGGATCTGTGCTAGAAAGAAGTTAGTCAAGTTCAGCAGACTATGGGAAGAATTCTCTCAAGAAAAAGCTTGGATAGCAGCTTGAGAAGAGAATATGGGAAGTGAAGATCAAGCTCTCACGGTACACTCCAAGTCAACCAAAAGAAGATCTCATCACTCCAGAGGTAAGTGCTCTCAAAAAGATAACACTAGAAAGGATTTGTCTAGAATCATATGTTATACATGTGATGAAGCAGGACACTTTGCATGAAATTGTACTAAGAAACAAAATAAGAAAAAGAGCAACAAAAGAAGACATGATGCTCATACTACAGAGGATGATGAACCATCCAAGAAAAGAACCAGATATGAAAGTGAATATTCTTCAAGCGATGATGAATATGTTTTGTTTTCTGCTCTCACAGGAAACATTACTGATGGAATCAATGATTGGCTCATAGATAGTGGGGCTTCCAAACATATGACAGGATTCAAGGAATCCTTTGTGAGACTATCAGAACATGAATCACCTCACAAGGTGAAGCTAGGAGATGACTACCAATATCCAATAAAAGGTAGTGGGAAATCTTCCTATAAGCTAGACTCTGGAAATTCTATGACAATGAAGGAAGTATTGTTTGTGCCAAGACTCAAGAAGAACCTCTTCTCCATATCTGCATTAGATGAAAAAGGAATGAGATTTGCATTCATAGATGGTCAAGTCATCATGTAGCCAAAAGGAAATACTATCAATGATGTAGTGGTGATTGGAGAACAAGAAGGAGGACTGTACAAATTAAAGGGCCATCCAGAACAAGCCTTGGTCCATGACATAGTAGAGCCAAGTGAACTTTGGCATAGAAGGCTTGCACATGTGCATTACAGGGAACTACCTCTTGCAAGAAAAGATATTGAAGGTCTTCCATAAATCCAATCAAGCACATGATGGGGTCTGCAAAGGATGTGCGAAAGGAAAGAATACAAAGAAGACATTTCCAAGCAGCGAAAGCAAAGCAAAAGGAATCTTGGAAATCATCCACTCCGATGTATGCGGTCCTATGTCATCAAGCTCACTAAGTGGGTATGCATATTATGTTTCTTTTATTGATGATTTTTCTAGGAAGACATGGATTTACTTCATGAAGAACAAAGATGAAGTATTCAACAAGTTTAAGGGATTCAAAGCCTTGATCAAAAACCACACTGAAAAGAAGATCAAGACCTTTAGATCAGATAATGGTGGAGAATTCACTTCAAATGAATTCAAAGAGCTATGCAAAGAATCAGGGATTAAGAGGGAGTTGTCCACTCCTTATAATTCACAACATAATGAGATTACATAAAGGAAGAATAGAACTATCATGGAAGCTGCAACAGCAATGCTTCATGATCAATATCTTCCTATGCGTCTTTGGGCGGAAGTTGCCAAAACATCGGTGTATGTACAGAACCGTACTCCACATAGAGTACTCAAGAACAAGAATCCTAAAGAATTCTTCTCTGGAAAGAAACCAGAAGTTAGCCATCTTATAATATTCGGCTGTCCAGTGTACATTCACATTCCAAAAGAAAAGAGGACTAAATTAGATCCTTCAGGAAAGAAGGATATATTTGTGGGATACTTTGAAAGCTTGAAGGCTTACATAATATACTTCCCATCTTTCAAGAAAATTGACATCAGTAGGGTTGTAACATTTAATGAAGACACATCTTACAACAAATCCATAAAGAAACCTACTGAAGAATCTAAAGAAGCAAAAGCACCCAGAATTCATGATACAACCATGAATGAAGAAGCTCAAGAAGAAGATCGAGAATTTGAAGAACCACAAAGACCCGTAGATCCACTTCCAGAGAAGAATCCTCATAAGAGTAAACTAGCTTGGGTACAAGAATTTATCCAAGGTGCAGAAAGATATGGGGCTCCAGAAGAGAATCACAAAGAAAGAAAGAGGACCAGATCCTACTCCGGGTATGTAGCATTACTATGTGATTTCATTGATAAAGAACCTTCCAATTATGAAGAAGCAGAAGAACAGAAAGAATGGAAGGATTCTATGATCGAAGAATACCAATTGATCATGAAGAATGATGTTTGGGATGTTATCCCAAGACTAGAAGGGAAGTCAGTTGTAACTTCCAAATGGATCTACAAAATCAAGCATGCTGCAAACGATAGCATTGAAAAATATAAGGCAAGATTTGTGGCTCAGGGTTTCTCTCAGAAAGAATGAATAGATTATGAAGAAACCTTTGCACCTGTAGCCAGATACACTTCCATCAGAACAGTACTTGCTCTGGCTGCAGTGATGAAATGGAAGATACACCAGATGGATGTCAAGACTGCTTTCTTGAATGGTGTAGTGGAAGAGGAAGTGTATGTAGAACAACCACTCGGTTTTGAGACACATGATAGGGAGTCTCATGTGTGCAGATTGAAGAAAGTCCTGTACGGTTTCAAATAGGCACCCAGGACATGGTATGGAAGAATTGACAGTTTTCTATCCAGTTTGGGCTTTACCAAGAGTAAAGAAGATTCCAACCTTTACTACAAGGTTGAATATGGCAACCCAGTGATGCTTCTACTGTATGTAGATGATCTGTTTGTGACAGGTATGGATGGGTTGATTACTGATACAAAGAGAAAGCTTGCTGCTGAGTTCAAAATGAAGGACTTGGGTATGATGCATTATTTTCTAGGTATGGAGGTGTGGCAAAGTACGGATGGAATCTTCCTTAGAAAAGGGAAGTATGCTGCAGAGATTCTGAAAAGGTTTGGGATGATGGACTGCAAGGCTATGGCCACACCTATGGAACCGAACCTGGAGCTATTGAGTGATGCTTCATCAGAGTCGGTTGATGCTACGATGTATCATCAGATGATTGGGTCCCTGATGTACCTGATGAACATGAGACCATACATTTGCTTTGTTGTGAACACCTTGAGCTAGTACTTGACAGATCTGAAAAATGTTCACTTGATTGCTGCCAAGCATATTCTGAGGTACCTGAGGGGTACAATTGATTATGGGCTCAAGTACGATGTGAATCAGAAGATTAACCTGGAAGGTTATGTTGATTCATATTGGGTAGGCAGTGCCATCGATAGGAAGAGCACTTCAGGGTGCTGCTTCAGTATGGGATCAGGTCTGATCTCTTGGTTTAGCAAGAAGTAATCCTGTGTGGCACTGAGTATAGCTGAAGTAGAGTATGTCATAGCTTTTTCAGCTAGTTGTGAGGCAGTATGGCTGAGGAAGCTACTGTCTGATTTATTTAATCTCTAGTTTGATGCTACTTGTATACATTGTGACAACCAAAGTTGTCTGAAGTTGTTAGAGAATCCAGTGTTCCATGACAACTTGAAGCATATTGAGATCAAATATCACTATATCAGGGATATGGTGTAGAGGGGAGTAGTGAAGCTCTAGTATGTTGCGACAGATGATCAGATAGCTGATGTGTTGATGAAGCCATTGGCTAGAGTGAAGTTTTATTACTTTAGGGAGAAGCTTGGTGTTCTCCAGATCGAGGTCCCTTCCAAGGGGAAGTGACGAGTCCGAAAGCCATTCTGACGAGCAGGTCAGATGTAAGGGCTGATCCATTCTGTCATGGTGAGAGGATTTGGTTCCTTCCATGTCAGATATTAGTGTTTAATTCCATTATGGGAATGGAGGTACCTGGTCAATTACCAGGAACACTCATTCTGGGACTGAGAGAGCCATTCTTACGAGCAGGTCAGATGTAAGGGCTGAGCCATTATGTCATGGTTAAAGGATTAGGTTCCTCCCATGTCAGATATGAGTGCTGGCCATTCTAATGATTAGGTAATATGTAAGGGCAACTGCCACTCTCTGGGAGAGTGGAGGCACCTGGTCCGGTACCAGGTAGCTTAGTCTGGGACTGGGGGCTATTCTGATGAGGGTGTAGGATTTGGTTCCTACCAGATCAGATGTGAGTGCAGGCCATTCTGATGAGGGTGTAGGATTTGGCTCCTACCAGATCAAATCTAAGGGCAATTGTCATTCTCCAGGAGAATGGAGGCACCTGGTCCGTTACCAGGTAGCTCAGTCTGGGACTGGGGGCCATTCTGATGAGGATGTAGGAGTTGGTTCCTACTAGATCAGATGTGAGTGCATGCCTTTTTGATGATTAGGTTAGATGTAAGTGATGAATCCTTTTCACAGATGATAGTAGTGTCATATCATGTTGGTGAATGTGAGTGCTGGGCCTTTCTGATGTGATTGTAGGCTCCTACATGATCATATGTGAGTGCTACGCATGCCTTTCTGACAAGTAGGTCAGATGTAAGTGCTGGGTGGGCCATTCTGATGAGTAGGTCAGATATAAGCATTGAAGAAGACCTACATGATGGCTAAGCCTACAACCAGCATGAAAAATGGCTGGCTCTATAGAACTTCCTGTGATGAGAAGAATCATGAGATAACACATATGATGATGACCAGAGAAGATCCATATTGAGCTATGATCTAGATCCAGTTATGATGTCTCCGAGATGATCCAATTCGAGTGATGATCCAAATCCAGCAGTGATGATCTAGATCCAGTGATGATCCAGATCTAGTGATGATGTCCAGTGATGATCCAGATCTAGTAATGATGATCCAGATCCAGTGATGATCCAGATCCAGAAATGAAGATGACATGAAGACGAACATGACTTGAAGATGAACATGACTTGGAGATGCAGATGTTGAGAAGATCCAGAGAAGAAGATCAGTGATGAAAATTGTGTCGAGAGAATACCTTCCTAGTTAAGAGGGAGTGTTGATGTAATTGTAACTTCGGAATGTATTCACTTGTATTTCTTATCTATTGTAACCTGATGTTTATTCTGGGATGTTATTATGTCATGTCATGCCTCGATGTTTCGATTGGGAAGATCTATAATGTAAATAAGTCATGTCATGTCATTGTGGGTAACCATCCTATTGTCTAAGGGTTAAAGTCCCCACAGTTCCAGGGAACTAGGGTTATTAGACCCACCTAGTGAATTCGGCCCTAGTATGGTTTTAGTCATGTCGGGAATTAGTATAAATAGAGAGGTGACTTCTCTATTTAGTACACACTCATACACACTTAGTTGTGGTGCATAGCTGATGAAGAGAAAGACACTGGGGAAAGGAAGAAAGAGGTTACTGTTGTTGGGAGATCATCTTACTATTTTAGATTTTTATCTTTTCTGCTGATTCTATCTCTGAGGAAGTTGCGGGGTTTTCTCCATTTATGGTTTCCCCGAGGAAAAACATTGTGTTCATTGTCTCTTGTGTTTGATTGTTGTACTTGTTTTTCTCTCAGTTAAAGGTCCTAACATAATGCTAGCTTGAATGTTGAAAAACTAACATACCCAAAAAATAGACACTCTTGGCTTTGGGGCTGCAAAGCCTTTCTCTTTTCAGTTGGAATTCTGGCCCAAGCCTTTGAGCCAAAAATTTTGAAATGGGTCACATCTGGCTTGTGCCCACTCCAAGCTTCAAAAGGAGTCATACCATCAAGCTGTTTATGAGGCACCCTATTCTGGATATAGGATGCACAGTTTATAGCCTTGGCCCAAAACTTTGGTGGCAAATTCTTAGCCTCCATCATACAGGTTTCCATCTCCTTCAGTGATCTGTTCTTTCTCTCATCAACACCATTTTGTTGTGGTGTGTAAGGGATTGAATGCTGCATCTGAATACCTGCATCTTCATAATATTGAATGAACTCATACTTGACACAATCACCACCATTGTCAGATGTGAGGATCTTGAGTTTTCTCCCAGACTAGTTTTCAACCAAAGCCTTAAAGACTTTGAACAAGCCAAAAACTTCATACTTATGCTTCAGGAAGTAAACCCAACAATACATGGAAAATTCATCTATGAAGTTCAATGCATATTTGGCTTGAATCATTGACATATGAGGAAATGGACCAGCAACATCACTGTGGATCAACTCAAGAGGTGCAGAGGTTCTCTCATGACTAGCTCTCTCAAATTTATGCTCTAGGTGTTTTCCTAGGATACAACCTTGACAGACTCCCTTGTAAAATTTAATCTTTGGTAACCCTATGACCATTTCTTTTTCACTTAGATCAGAAAGATACTTATAGTTAATATGGCCAAATATTTCACGCCAAATCTTGCTTTCCTCATTAGCATGAATCAGAAGAGCAGAGGGGTTTGAGTAGGGAATAAAATGTGAAAACATGTATACCTTCGAAGTGTGATCTACAACTCCTTTTGCAATGACTTTACCATTCAAGATATCTATGATCTCAACATCATCAGGGGAGAATATGACCTTCTTTGGAGACCCTCTGTGGGTCATTTGATACACTAACAAGAGGTTAGAGGTAAGACCTAGAACATACAATACATTACTGAACTTACCATGGTCAAGATCAATCCTTCCTTTTCCCAAACTGTCAGTGAGAGAGTCATCTCCCAGCACTATTGGTGGACCTTTCGACATGTCAAGAGAGGAGAATTCCTCCTTGGTCGAAACCATATGTCTTGAAGCTCCAAAGTATGTGATGAAGCTAGGTGAGCTTGATGTGCCAACAACCAATGCATGTACTCTCTCTCTATCCTCTGAATTTGATCCTCCTTCCCTCTTCTTTGAGCAATTAGGAAGGGAGATGTTATTCTTCTCTAGGATTTGGGTCAACATGTCAATTTTATTCTTCATGCAAGAGCTTTCAGGATGATAGCCCTTACTGCAGTACGCGCACTTGCTCATTTCTCCTTTGTTCTTCTTCTTCTGGAAGTTCTTCTTGGAGCCTTGGGGATCCTATTGAGACTTGTTATTGTCTCTCTTTTGCTTAGGTGGCTTCTTATCTTTCTTCTTTCCTTTTGAATCCACCCTCAAATCTCCAAAAACCAAATATTGGTATTTGGAAGGTTTGATGGTTCCCATCATCACCAGTTTATCTTATTTTTGTGTGAGGGATTCCATGAACTCTACAAGCTTAGGCATCTTCTAGGCTCGAGCTGTCAACTTGGTGGCATGGAAGGTCAAAAAAAACACTGAATAATTAGGTCCAAGCTTCAAGAGTATGGCCAAAACTAGCTTCTCTTCCTTCTTTTCAATTCCACATTGTTTTAGCTGCAAAACAAGGGCTTTAAACTTGAAAAAGTAGAGTTGCAGGGATTCGAAGCTACTGGGACTCAAAGAGATAATTTCATTCTCGGTTTGATGTCCTCTCATCTCATCTGTCTTACCAAAAATTTCTACAAGATTCTCCCATACTTCATTAGGTGATGTCAATCCATCAAGATGGAAGAGGAGGTCTCTGGAAATGCTCAGACACAGAAGACCATAGGCCTCATCCATCCTGTTGTGCCATTTAATTTTCTCTATAGCTGCATTGGGATCTACCTCAGTTTCCATAGTCACCCTATAGAGACCCTTCCATCTCAACAGTATCTCCATCTCTTCTTTCCATTCAAAGAAATTAAATGGAGTCAAGATGATCTTCTGAGATTGATCCATAGCTCTGAACTGTGCCCTTCAACCAGCATAATGCACCCAATCAAGATGTCAAACCTGCAATAGCAATATGGAAGGAGAGAAATAAATATACAAAGGCTCTAATACCATGTGTAAATTGAACCCAAGTGATAGAACAATTGCACTCACAAAACTCCTAATCAAACATGCAAATTTACACACAAAGAAGACTGAAATTGGAGCATAACACTAATATATATTGAATAAGTGTACAATATCCAACCTTATGAATTCATAGGCTGCTACAATATATAATTACATGAGAGATTCAAATTCATAAGGATTCCATTCAAAATAGTCAAAAGTAGGCTTACTAAATCTAATCAAATCCCCCATAAATGCATAAAGCAGCTTCCAAATCTACCTAGAGGCTCGTGAATTGGAAAAGTCAAGTAGGAAAGCTAATAGGTGATGGAAATACAAATCATACATGATTTTATTAGGAGAAAAGAATGGAGGATGATGAGGGAAAAATACAAGTCAATTACACCTAGTCTTACTTTCCCTTTTGCCTCAAATATCAATAAAGCAGGCAACTTAGCAGAAAAAGCAGATATGCACTAGGGAGGATCTGGAATAAAGAAGAACTACTAAATATGGTTTCCAAAAGGTTTCCCAAGTGCTCCATGACTTATTTTTAGCAAGTTTGATTTCTAGGACATGTGGAAGACAACTTGCATAGAGTGGAATATTGGAAACTAGGCAAATAAGACAAAATGGATTAATTAATGTCTAAGGTAGATAACTATGGGTTGATTATTCTAACACTCTCAAGTGTGTGTTTTGTGTCCCAGCTGGGTGTTTACTCTGGTTTATCTTCTCTCACAAAGGGATTGTGGTTTATCCTCTGATGGTTCAATCCATTTTGAATCTTCCACCCCCACGTACTTTGCGTCAACTGCAGAGTCTCCAAGGCTTGGCCAACTTCCTTCATCATTTCATTCCAGACTATGCAACAAAATTCCATGGTTTCTTACATTTTCTCCGTACCAACATTCCATTTGTTTGGGATAAGCATGCACAAGACGCTTTTGATGCATTGAAACAAGCTCTGACTTCTACTCCATTGTTGTCTCCTCCTTACTTCACTAAGGAGTTTTTCCTCTATTTGTCAACACCCGAGAATGCCGTCGCTGGAGTTATGTTCCAAGAAGATGATGCTTGTCAAGAGCATGTAATATATTATGTAAGTTATAATATTTCCAAACCACCCCTACATTATCCTCATGAAGAGAAGATGGATCTCGTCGTCGTATTTTCGGTCCAGAAGCTACACCATTACATCATTTTGAGTCACACTAGATTCATGGTCAATTCCAACCCCATGAGGTATCTCTTGATTTGTCACCTCGTACAAGTCCATGTTTCCAAGTGGATTGTCATTCTCCAGGAGTACAATTTGGAATTTGTTGCCCCTAAGAGCACCAAATATTTGGCATTAGTTTCCCCAATGACATACCTCCCTCCGTCGTGTGCGTCGCCACCGATCACAATCGACCTTCCAGACAAATTCATATTTGTTATTTCTATGGAAGACCCGTGGTATGGTGGCATTCTCCTATATCTTCGCACTCAAAAATTTGAGGCCGATTTAAGCCAAGAAGATTGACAATGCATTCGACACCAAGCTTCTCGCTATCTCCTCATTGGGGATTCCATGTATCATCGTGGTGTCAACACTATTTTTACATCGTTTCCTTACCCACGATGAGGTGAAAAAGTCCTGAATGACTATCACAATGGAGCCTATGGTGACCACCTCTCTGGTTTTGCCACCACCCAGAAGATCCTCCATGCTGGTTATCTTTGGCCCACCATCTTTGTCGATTTCATCCATGCAGTTAAACGTTGCTGCAATTTCCATATATTTTCCCCAATATCAAGGACATCCCTGCATTGTTACATCCGGTTGTCACACTTGGTACCTTATGTAAGTGAGTGATTGAATTCATGACTTGTAATCCTACCTCGGTTGGTGGTCATAAGTACATTATTGTGGTCATTTATTATTTCACTAAATGGGCTAAGGCCATGCTGACATTTAATTGTAAGTATGATACGATGACACGATTTTTTTTAATCACGTTATCACATGTTTTAGTGTCCCCCAATAAATAGTCTCAGACCATGGTTCACATTTTGAGGACAAAATTTGGAAGGAGCTTTCAACCATGCTGAAGTTTGACCGCCAGTAGTCCTCTGCATACTACCTATTGATATTATAGCATTAGGAATCATTCTCCAGTCTTGTGAGTAATATCAAGACAGTAGACTTGTAGGTAATATCAAGTCCTACAAATATCCTCATATGATTGAGGCGGTGATGTTGTAAATCTTGTGAGTAATATCGAGCTGAGTCTTTTGAGTAATATCAAGATAGTAGACTTGTTAGTAATATCAAGTTCTACAAATATCGTCATGATTGAGGTGGTGATGTTGTAAAGCTTGTGAGTAATATCAAGCCGAGTCTTGTGAGTAATATCAAGACAGTAGACTTGTGAGTAATATCAAGTCCTACAAATATCCTCATATGATTGAGGTGGTGATGTTGTAAATCTTGTGAGTAATATCAAGATGAGTCTTGTGAGTAATATCAAGACAATAGACTTGTGAGTAATATCAATTCCTACAAATATCCTCATATGATTGAGGTGGTGATGTTCTAAAGTCTCGTGAGTAATATCAAGACAGTATACTTTTGAGTAATATCAAGTCCTAAAAATATCCTTATATGCTTGAAGTGGTGATACAGTAAATCTTGTGAGTAATATCAAGCTGAGTCTTTTGAGTAATATCAAGATAGTAGACTTGTGAGTAATATCAAGTTCTACAAATATCCTCATGTTGTGAGCTGGTGTACTTTACTATGTAAAGTAGATATACTATGTGATGTATGGCTAGTTATGGTTAACAGATGCTACAAGTATCCTTTATGGATTAGCTACCCCTAGAGTGATTTACTTTAGCATGTGACTATATCACCTGGGGTAATACATATGATCATAGGTTTGGAAACAATCTTATGAGTATGATATGATAAAAATGATGATTTAATGAAAATGCATATGGACCATGCAGAGATAAGAATAGACATAGAGAGAGAATTCGAATTGCATATGTTGCAACCAAGTAAACTCGAATTGATTAGATATCAATTGAGTATTAGTTATGGTAAACAAGTTTAGTTAATTAATGAATCAACTCCTTAATCTATGCAAGTGATTGTTGGAAATAAGCACTGATGGAGAAGCATTTAGTTTTGTTCAGTTACATTCAGTTTTGTTCAGTTACATTCAGTTACTGTTCAATTACATTCAGTTCAGTTCAGTTACATTTTGTTCAGCTTAGTCAACAACTCAGTTAGAGTTAGTTAATTAATGGAAGGCTTGTATCTTCTTGTGGGAGGTAATTATGGAGTTCCAACTTTGCACCATATAAAAGGGGGCGTATGATTGAATATGGACCAGTTTTCCAAGTGTTAACAAGTTGTTGATACATGCAACCATTCTATTTTTGTTGTAAAACCTATTTTGACTTGTTATTAAAGTTCTATGCACTTGGAAAGTTAGATACAGTGTTCCATTTTGATCTCCTCTCAATGGTGCTCTCGGTGAAAGAACTCTCCTACTGTGCTGTAATCATTCTTTGTTACTTATCAATCATACTCTAAGATCATTTTATGGGTTTTTGATCCTCTGAATCAGTAGAGGGTTTTCCCAAGGTATATCCTGTTTTCTATGGTTTGATTTATGTCTTTGGATTATTGATGAGATTTATATGCACTGTGATTATGCATTAAATTTTTTTAAAGTTCAAGTTTCTTCATATTTTTCTCAATCATCTATTTTGGCCAATGCCCATAAGATCCAACATGGTAGTTATTTTTGGCCCAACATCTTTTTCAATTGCATCCATGCAATCAAACACTGCTACAATTTCCATCTCTTTTCCCCAAAAGCAAGGACACCCCCTGCACCGTTACATCCAGTTGTCACACTCAGTCATTTCTATAAGTGGGTGATTGAATTCATGAATTGTAATACTACCTTGGTCGGCGGTCATAAGTACATCATTGTGGCCATTGATTATTTCACTAAATGGGCTGACGCCATGCCGACATTTGATTGTAAGGTTGATACCGTGGCATGGTTCCTTTTTAACCACGTTATCACACATTTCAGTGTCCCCCAATAGATAGTCTCAGAGCATGGTTCTCATTTTGAGGACGGAGTTTGGACAGAGCTTTCGAACATTACAAGTTTGACCACCAGTACTCCTCTGCATACTACCCTCAAGAAAACGGTCAAGTTCAAATTGTAAACAAGATCCTCAAACTATGCTACAATGGATGGTGGGAAACCACAAATCCAACTAGAACCATATGCTCTTTTTATCCCTTTGGGCCTACTAGACATCGAAAAAAACCACCACCAGTTTTACCCCGTTCCACTTAGTCCATGGTGTAGAGTTGACACTTCCCATCGAGTGCTAGATTCCATCACTTTGCCTTGTCATCGAGCTCCTCCTAGATACCTTTCCCTCATAACAATGTATTATTATGCTTGAACAGACCAATGAGGACTATTGTGCTACTCTCTAGATAATCGAAGAAGCTAAGACTTGGTCGAATTCTCATTACGACTCCCATGTCCACCCTCACACCTTTAGCGAAGGTTATCTCATCCTTGTTTATGACCAAACCAGTGATAAGTTAGGGAAAGGAAAGTTTCATTCCATGTGGTATGGCCCATATGGCATCCACCTATGTAACGACAAGAGAGAATACATCCTTGCTGACTCTCATGGCCATCTCTTAAAGAATCCCTGCAACAGGATCTACCTCAAGAGGTTCTATGCCTGAAGTCGCCCACCATGAGTACACTTGGGTCATAGTTTTTTTTTACACCATTCTTGTCATGAGTCGCACAGGATTTATTCCTTGGTTGATCCATATGGATCCTACCCCGCATCGCTACATTGGATTCACTGACAGAGCAAGTGGATGGTCTCCTAATCTCGCCTCGACTACATGGGTCATTTATTCCCCATCACATGAGTTAACCCATATTGACAGAATGTGTGTTGGCATTTCTACCAACAACCATGCTGAGTATGATGGCGTCGCAAGTCTCTTGACCGCTTCCCTCCACTTGGGTATTTTTCACCTAGATGTCTTCTTAGACTCCCAGTTTATTGTCTCCCAGTTGAATAACTGCTATGAGGTACATGATCCTTGTCTCTTTAGAAATTTCCTATGCACTAGACATTTGGTTAGACATTTTGAATCCAATAAATTCATGCATGTTCCCATAAGTATCAATAGTGTAGCAGACCAAATGTCTAATGACGTTCTAGAGTGGCACATTAATCATTGCATATAGGAAATAAAACTGCATCATTGATCATCATATAGTCATGCATACATATGTCATATACATCATATAGGTATCATCATAAAAAAGACTCATAAAAATTGCATCCACATGCATATATATATCATGTCATAATGTTCAGAACAAAAAGAGAATCTCCATAAGATTACTTTGTTGAGCATACATATAATAGAAAAAATATTAGTGCACAATTGCACTAGGGGTAGCATCACTAGATGCTAGTCAGAGTCAGAGTCCTCCTCATGGTACTTTGGTTCTGTGTCCTCCTCTATGTCATCCTCATTAGAGTCCCCCTCCTCTTCCTCCATCGACACATCACCCTATGCTTCTACTTTGACATACTCAGCAGTGACTTCAATCCTCCTCATCAAGGGGAACCACTCTAGAGGAACGTGGTAGCATGCGGTGATCAAATCGTCATCAAGGTACTACCATCCATCATCAGTGACCCCATCCAGGAAGCACTCTATATCGAGACGAAGTGAGTCCAAAGTAATCTAGCACCTCTTGTTCCCAGGATCAGGTGGAGCTAACCCATTCACTTTTCCCCTCCGCCTTTGATAACCTGCTGGAGGGCATTGTCCAATGTCTACACATACATAGAGTATGTCATCAGTATCTATCACACACAAAAAATTTATCCTACTAATCTAGTAAACTATATATGAATTCAACCACATAAAGCATCATGTATCCATACCGTCAGGTCCCCAGGCCTATCCTGGAGGTCGAGGCATGTCAAGATCTCCTCGGTAATCCATGCCATCATACAGATAGTCCTGTATAAGGGATGGTAGATTCCACCACTATGCAAAAATATCTTAGGTTAATAACTGCCCCACTAGGCCTCCTCCCTCCATAATCATCATCTCGCTCCACCTCCTCATGCGAGGCTCGCAATGTCCCCCCTCTCGCACCACTAGGTGCAATCGTAGTGTTAGGATTCACTCAAAGAAGAATGAGCACAAGAACGAGGGGAAGCAGAAATCCCCTCCCACTGTTCTAGCATGGTTCAGTGCATGCCAAACCTATGTCAAGTACATCTATTCCCACCTAAGATCTTGTGAGGTCTCGTTGACCCCAAGGCCCTAATATCCACAACACCATCGCTTCCACAGCCCTAGTCACAAGAATCTCGATGTTGCACACCAGTATGTACGATGAGTGCACCATTTCAGAGGCATAACAATGGCTCTTGCAGAGGTCGTTCAGTGACACCATGTGTGTTAGCTTTGGCATAGTTTCATTGATCACACCTAGCATAGGGATCCCAGTTAGAAAATAGATATCAAGGAGCGTGATATCGATCTTCTCCTCTTGGATGATAAAACACTCAACTTCTGGGTCCCAGAAGCTCACCAGCTTGTCCAACAACAGCTTGGATGAATCCATGAGCAGGATTTGGAAGTACTTCAGTAGACCATACCAGGCGAGCGTGTCCACCACGACCCCATCCATGTATACCTACTCTCGCAGGGTACCAATGTCCCTCTCTCTCCATATCAGCCGTGTCATCCTATACATACACATGGTCCTTGTTAGGTCTAGTCATGCACAAAAACTCATCCTCAGATGAGTCACCCCTATTCGGCCTTTTTGTGCTACCCAAGTTGCTCAAAAAAACCGAACAGGAGCGATGAGGTCACTCATGTCTATTGAACAGGTGCGACCTAGGTTGCGCCTATCTCACTAAAAGGTGTGATCGAATCACTCCTATCAACTTGATATGAGTGACATGGGTCATGAATTTTCCCTTGAAAAGTGTGACCTGGACCCACGAGCCCTTTGAGCTCAGAATAAGTCCCAAGATGAGAAAAAAACTAAAACTAAACCATTGAAAAATTTGGGTTCAACGAGAGATATTACCTGCAAGTCACAGATCGAAAAACCATTGATCAAAATGGAATAAAACATTAGGTGATCTCTATGGTCCTCCACTCTAACTCATCACTGAACAATAACAATAACACATGTCATGTGGTCCCCCCTTGTTTATAAGCCTCCATTGGGTCTAGTTTTCTTTCATGCGCCATAGAGTCGTCTAGAATCCATTTGAGATGTTGTTTGCACCACTGAGTTTGGTTTTTCATCCTTTATATTTTTATGAGACCCCCATCTCGTGCTCTCACAATGATTTTTTGGGTGATTTCCCTGAATTCATCTCGATTTACGTGTCGTCACGTGAATATACCATTGCATGTGTTGGCATGTTCGCATACCCTCCACTCCATCCATTCTACATAGTTGGCCATATTTTACCACCATCCATCGTCCTGAAAGGGGGCCCCATCAGTGTTCTGCATTTATTCCTCTCATCCATGTTCACAACATAACTTGTTTTCATATATTGAACACTCCCCCCTTGCTTGATTGACCATTACAGAGTCTCTGTTAAGCTCTTTTCTAACTCCTAAAAGAATAAAAATATTGTCGAGAACGCTTGCTTCCTTTCACACTCATTAAATTATTTGAAAGGGATTATACGTGGCCTCATTTATTTGCTTTTTTGGACCTCCTAGACTATGATAAGAAAATGATCACCCTAGCACCTTCCATCTAGGAACATTTCCATTTGTTTCCTTTTATTCTTTCTCGGACATTGAGACTGAACTTTACAAAAAATATCATCATGGGTTCTCTTTAAGGTCTTTTATAGCCTTCTCATCAAGAAAATATTGTTGAGCAAACTTGGTTTTGTTCATGCTCGTAAAAGTATTTGACCGATCGTCCAGTTAGTATAGGTTTAACCTTTTCCGTCCTAGTTGGACTACCAACGGTAAATAAGTATTCCTTCCCCAAAAGTTGGGAGAGATCTCCTTTGTACACTTTTATCCTTTTTCTCTCTTAGGAAACTACATATGAAAAAGAGACCAGACTGGAGTCTTCTTCCTATTTTCAGACTCTCTAAAAATGAAAACACCATCAACCATTTAATTTCTTGGGCTCGCTGGAAAATCCACAAGATCATGTCATAAGGGTGTCTTTAGGAACCACTACATATGATATTATAGTATGGAATATTCCCACCATTAGGTCTCCTTTGTTCAGAGTATTCTGGGATGAGTCTTCCATGGATCCCCTCAACATCATTAGTCCAGTTACCTCCCTCAGCATTTCCCATTTTCAATTATCTTCTCGGTATTACAGTTATGATCCCTCTCCCATGAGTTAGTTTCATTTGCTTCTAGGTGAACCTTTCCATCATACTCTTAACAAAGGAATTTTGAGTCCCCCGTACTTCCTAGCCCATGTTCCCCCATTCAGTGTGTATGTCCCCATAGTGTTCCACATATTTAGTTATCCCCCTCGTGCTTCTAGTCAAGGACACGTCATTTCCTCGATTAGTTGCAGGTCTCCCTCTGTCGACGTTAGCACATCTATTCCACAGGATAGACCCAGAATTCCCTGTATCCCGGTTTTGTCCACCTCATTGATGAGTTCCTTAGACCACTTGAGAGGAGTCATTAGTGCCTCTCGATATGGTTGTGTCTCATGTGCTTGACTTCAGCTACATCATCTCACTATTGATATTCGTACAGGGTATTGATCCGTTCATTATTTGGTCGAAGATCCCGATTGTCACCTGAATCTAGCACACTGGTGAGTCTACTATGGGACCCACACAGTTTCTTGTACCTCGTGATTTTTGGGTTGTGTTCATGATAGTGTTTGGAAGCCCTAGTGTTATGATTCCATGTATCTCCAGTACTTGATGCTCCATATTGTACCACAGAGATTTTGACTCTCAATCATTGAGTCCATATATATGTACACCTCCAGATTCAGTAAAGCATCATTTGTGATGATATTACATTCCATGAGAATTCCATTATTCATATGTATCAGTTCTTCAAATCAACATTGTATTCAGCCTCTCATTGAGGCCACAATTATGTATCATCATTTGTAAATATATTGATCGGCTCCCATGTTTTGAGCATTGATCCCAAATGTATGTATTATTTTGACATTTTTATGAGCATTGGTATGCCCACCTCACCCATATACATGTCAAACATTATATGTATCTCATCCTTTTTTTAGAAACCATAATAAAAAACCAAAAGCCACCGTATTTCGAATGAGGAAGATCCACTTCTTCATGGGCATCTCCAGTCTTTGCACTATTCTCACCATTATTCCCATGATCCTATGATGTCCATCGACCATACTATGATCTCTTGCCCTCACACATCAGGGGGAAATCTGTTAACACAAAAAAGTGTTCACCTAGCTCTACATGGTCTAAACCATATACATGCATCATATTCCTACCATATTTCCCTTGCTTTTTACCTTCACAATTGTATTTCCACAAAACATGGTCTAAAACATCATTATTACTTCCCATAAATGAAGGGATAGTGGACATTTATAATGATTTACCTTCATTCTCTCCCAAAAAATGGTCAAAAACCCTAAAAATGGTCAAAAACCCCTAAAAAGAGAAAACTTCAGTATACTAAAGGAAAATACCATGGGTTACCACATTGGGTTAAAAAACCCTAGACCATACTATAAATACATTGTGAAGGGATATCCCAAAATAGTTACATAGACACTCATACCTTTTGTCACCATTTTCGTCACCATACCATTCCCATGGTGTACGTTAAGACATTCTCCATACCCATCTTGGATCCACTCCCCATTTGACACCTGTCCATGGAGACCATTGGAGAACTAGCCCGTGGAGAGGAGGACCACGGTGGCCCATTCTATAGAAAAGAGGTATAATTTGGGTATTTACATTAGTTTATGGGTGCATCCATGGAGGTGGGTAACAATTTTTGGAACCGTTTTTTCGGCGAAATGAAAAAAGCGCGCCCTCTATCGAGGTTTTTTAAACCCTCGATCAAGCTCTCGTTAAACCATTGATCATTATGATAACCTTGATAGAGGGTTTACCAAGAGCTCGATCGAGGGTTTATCTAACCCTCGATCGAGGTAGTGACCTCGATCGAGGTTCCTGTTTTTTAAAAATTATAAAAAGGGCCGCACGCACCTGTGGCCATAACCCATTTCCCCACAAACATCCCTCGATCGAGCACATACCTCGACTGAGTGTCTGTGTCCACGAACACATCGCATGTGTAGCCACGCCGCCAGAGACCTCGACCAACCGACCACGCAAGTCACGCCCCCTTTCACCAGAATGTCGGAGCAGAGAGGTAACCCTCAATGCTTGTTTTTTGAAATAGAAATGGAATTTTAATTTTTTAATTAAGTTTTAAAATGTTAGGTTAAAAGTGAAAAAATCATTATTATAGATGTTTTTAAGTTTTTTTATTGTTTGCCTAGTATGTTTGCAATGTGTGCCGACAAGCAGAAATGCTGCCGGTAGTGTTTAAAATATGTATAAAATTGAAATTTGTTTTTTATTTAATATTTAATTTTTTGTTTTATATATATTTTGTAAACCGGTAGTGTTTATGCTGCCGGTTTAATTTTTAAATGAGAGCCCGACAAGTAGAAATGCTGCCCGAATTTTTTCAATCCTCTGAGAATACACGGAGGATTAAAAAAAATCCAAACCCTAGGCGTGAGACAATCATGAACCTTAAAACGACGTAGGCATTTATCTAAACAACGCATATATTTTGCTTTAAATATTTTGATCATATATATTCAAATTTAAATATATATATTTTGACATATTTTGATTTTAGTTTATTGAAAAATGTACTTATGTATTTTAGTTTTTTTCGAAGCTCAAATAATTTTTGGATTTTTTTTTTTTAAGGAAAGAAACACACACACACACACACACACACACACACACACACACATATATATATATATATTAATTGTATATATTTTAAATATATATATTTTGACATATTTTGATTTTAGTTTATTGAAAAATGTACTTATGTATTTTAGGATTTTTTGAAGCTTAAACAAAAGTATGGATTTTGTTTTCTAAGGAAAGAAACATTTATAAATAAGTGTGTAAATTTGAAAAAAAAATCAAATTAAAAAATTAGTAGAAATCCATAATTTAAGATAAAATTATATTTTTGATATTTTCTAGAAAAAATATATAGATTTATACTCAACATTTTGAGAATTATAAATTATAAATTTAGAATATTTTAAAATAATAGTAAATATATTACTAATAAAATATATAAATTTATACATTAAATTATGGAAAATTGGAATTGTAATTTAATTTTTAAAAATTGGATGAAAATTTTTACATAAGTATAATTTTAAAAATTAGTTTAAAATTATAAATATCTATAGGAATTAGTTTAAAATCACAAGTATTTTAAATTCATTTCCACCCCATCGAAAACTCACAAAGCATTCCCTATAACCCGAAAAAACTTTAGTGACTAGAATTCAACTCGTATTTTAGGATGCTTCACCCAAATAAGTACCACATGTCCATAATCTCAAATTGAACAAGAAATAAAGGAGTACTCAACATTATGAAAATAAATAATAACCTCGATCACACCACATATTCGATAGTCTTCTTCACACCACCTTCAAAGAAAAAACAAAAAACTCGTCAATCCATTTTGTTTTGTAAACTTTTTGGTGGTTTTTTGAGTAAGAGTTTTTTACTTGTATCCATATATGGAGTTACTTACATTGAGTTATTTACAAAAAATAATTTACTATGCCTTATTTCATGTAGATGCATCTCTATAGCGGGGATCTTCGGTTCACCGAAGGCAGAGAACTGGCGGATCTACGACCATTCCTCACCCCAGAGGTCGGTGGAGGACTCGTAAGTATACAATTGTGCATGATGAATTGTTTGTTGTTAGTTACATCAAATTAAATTGTTTCACATGTGTATATTTAATCATCAACTTGTATGTCTCTATTTTCACAGGCTCACCTAGGCGTTCTATGCCGACTTACACTCTTGCTGGGGAGATGAGTGACAGCCACTCTGGTAGCCACTCTGTGCATGTGAGTGACAAGGATCAAGATATTGTTGGTGTCGATGGCGAGGTTCCCCATGAGACAGGTACATTAAATGCATACACACACACACACACACACACACANCAGATGCTGCAAAACATGGCATCAACCCTCCCGAAGAAGCACCATGGGAGGATGACATCACACATATCACCCTGCAAGACATTACTAGTCAGTGTGTATGTTTACAGTAAATCATCATGACCATTCCTAAGAACTCTCCCTCATCACATTCGATGGAGATGATGTTAGAGGCAGCAGACAATATATTGAAGGTCTACAGGTCCATCGGACCATTGAATTCTCTTTGGGCCTCTTCATGTCAGAGAAGAAGGGCCACTATGAACGTTCCTGATTACTGGGTCATAGTGATAGATTCAACAATTGGCCATGATGTGAAGGGAGCATTATTTGATATCCCTCCTGATCGTGCCTCTGGTTAGCCGCTTAGACTCAAGGAGTTTAAGCTAGAGGCTGTAGCACCTTATGTATATGACAGGTTCATTGGAGCATGGGGCATGTTTCCATACCATGACCAGGTCTCACTATACTTTGAAAAACATATCTATGTATATTTTGTCCTAGATATGCACCCATATTACACTAGCACACCATCGAGCTTGTATGGTGTTGGTGGGGGACGCAGTCATGCACATCCTGGGGCTAGGAGAGACCCTGCAGCTCAGCCAGAGCCAGAGCTATTGGTAGGTTGATTTTCCAGGACCATGCTTAGGGTTGATTATGTAGCTGAGTTATATCAGATAGCCACTGAGGAGCGTAGTGCATTGACAGAGGTGACACTCATGACAATGCATTCTGGCATGATGATTGTGCAGGTAGAGAGACGCAGAGCACCCACTGCACCTGCAGAGACTGAGTTATAGTGGGTGGATGATGATGTTCTCAACCTTCTTGATCATGACTCAATGCTGCAATATGCTATCATGGCGCGCAATGCATATTTTAGACTGCATCAGAGATGCAGGCCTCAACCGATGGGACAAGTATATCTTTATCGTCATCATTTAATTGCCATGATTATCAGGTATACCTTTTTTTAGCTAATACTTTTCTTTGTGTTATACCTCCATGCAGGATTCCAATTTCATGGAGGTCCTATTTAGAAGTGATGGATCTGTTCGAGGTCTTGCTGCAGTTCCGCTGCCCACGTTAATGAGGTATGTGTTAACTGTCATCCTAAATTTGAATTTCTAAATTCAAGTCAATTGTAGAACACACAATATTTTGGTTTGTTCCAACTTTCTTTATTTATCTTATTCATATTGTAAAGGATAGAGGGAAGAGAATTGTACATGATTCTACTTAGCCTCGCTCGAGTCCTACTCATGATATGCCAATCGACGAGGTACTAGTTATCACCTGTTCGAATTGTTTACATATTTATGTTCAGATTATAATTTACATGTTCAAATTGAAATTCTCAAGTTCAAATTGTAATTCATTAATATAACTTTTTCCATGTCATGGAAACAAACACAGACACGGGTAGCTACAGATGACGAAATTGAAGCTGCCATGATGTTTGCAGATGAGTGGGATGCCACTCATCGACCGGGTCTCAATGAAGGCTTGTCTTGGAAGATACCCAGCCTCCCAGACCTGACACTAAACTCGAGCGAGGTGAGTTCATAGATCTGTGTTTCATATATATATTTAATTTTTTCTCACATTATGTACATGTAACTTAAATATGTGTTATGTAACTCACTTGCAGAGTTCACGGTTTTAACTTCTGCAGTTCTCATACATGGAAATTTTTTTGTTTAATGTGCATGAGCAAGACCAGGGGCGTAATGCAGCTGGCGGTAGTTTCCATGATGGTCGATCTCTTGATTAATGGCGTAGGAGTGATTTGTAGACTATTATTTGTGGACGTTATTATTTTGTAGACTGTTATTTGTGAACTTTATGATTATCAATATATATATATATATATATATATATATATACAGAGAGAGAGAGAGAGAGAGAGAGAGAGAGTATATATATATATGGACTTTTTTTTGAACATGATGGTCTGTTAAATGTTTTAATTATTTTCAGTTCGAGTTTAAAGTTATTTATGTTTTGCAATCTTAATGTTATTTTTAACAATCATTAATGTTTTATAATCTTACAAAATTGTACAATTTTCCAATTTAATAAATTACAAGTTTACAAAATTTACAAAGTTTACAAAGTTTACAAGTTTACATGTTTGCAAAATAGTCAATCAAATACAACTTACAATTTTTAACATAACTTACAATTATAACGTTACAAAATTTACAACTTTATAATGTAAGATCTACTAGGTGCAAATTACAACTACAATGTAAAATTTGATTTCATATTTTAGAAGGAATTTTGATTTGCTATCTATTTCAAAAGCATGTCAACTATGTCAATGTATCAACTTATATGTCATGGCATATATCTTTCATTCATCCAGCCAATGGGTTATAGGAATGCACGTCTCCATAATACGATCATGGTCAGCTACTGACATCTTCCATCTCTTTGGTTCACCCCTCTTCACCTTGATTTCAATGAGATGTATCCGAGCTGCCACCACCAAATGACTGTAGTGAAAAGATATATATTCAGGCATGAAATCTATGTAAATAATATAGTGACCTTGTCTTCTCACTTTTTCAAAAAAGTGGCCCATCACAACTTGGTCTCCAACTTGGTACCTGAACTCTCCATCGACATAGGGTCGCACCAACCTGCTTTTGATTTGTGTACACCGCATCAAAACATATGCTACATGATCGTCATTTCTTGGTGGTGCAATTACAACAAATACATCACCTGCATCAAGATTTTCAATTATGAAACAAATCTTAAATATATATATATATATATATATATATATATGCATGTGTACAAGACTAGAGGTTTAAACATTCAATCAACTATCATTTACCTTCCTTAACCAAATCAGAAACCCGATCATGATCTAGTGAAACCACTGCCTCGTCACTGTGCATCTCTTGCCACGTCAGAATTGGATGTGTCCCATTTGGATTAAGAGGGACATATTTCCATTGTTTGACATATGCATTGTTCACGCAATGATCAACCCCCAATCCATTGGCGTCAATGCAGAACTCACAGAAACACACATACTTCCTCGTTTTAATGGAAAATATGGTGCCCATGTCTTTACTACAAACTGAATGTAGTTCTCTCATACCACGTATGGTCTCACAATACCATGGCATATTCACATCGCCAAGGGAAACATCCCAAAAAAACCTGCATTGAATAAAGAACATCATATTTATATATATAATAATACAAACACATTTATTAAATTCCAATTAAGTTGTTGTTCCTACTTGTGCACCGGCCTTACTTGTTCATGACCTTGGTGACCCAAATTTTGTGTGTACCAATCAACTAATTATACTAAGCACTTGAGTCGAGATGCACTATGACTCATTTGGTACCTCCGAAGTGTTCGTTGCACACATGCACTTGCACCATCATGTTCACCCTTTCTGTGCCCCATTTCAAAAAATCTCCAGGTGTGTCGAATACTTGTCTCTTTGTGAACATGACTCAACCAATAAAATGAGCATGTTGATTTGAACTGCCCCGCACACCCATCTGACCAAATCCAATGTTCTGTAAATGGCACCTCATTCTTTTTTTAATGAACCATAAATTATCCCAAAGTAGTGTTGAACAAACAACGTGTCATGCTCACGATCGTCACTGACATAAAAATGGTATTCCTTGATCACATCGCGTGACTGAGGAGTGATATCCCTACCATCAATGCCTTCCTGAGCATGTCTATATAATACATGTACGAAGATGGACACCTGGTCATAGTGATAATACTCACTTTGTATCTCTCTGTGAGGAGAAAATGTGTAATTCTCAACAAAGTCTACCACCGATAGGATTGTGCCTGGCTCAAAAACCTCACAAGAATGCTTAAATTCTAAAGCTTGCTACCTAGACTTGTGGGAGTGTTTAATGCATTTGTAAATCTGAATTTGAAAGTTGTCCATGAAGTTTGAAATAGGAATATCATCCTCAAGCAAGTCGATCCTCTTAGATGGAACATGTGAAGAAGATGATGGATTCATGGAGACATACTCATATCTCTTCCACATAACTATGATATCTGACAATCCAGGGTGTGTTGGATCGATAGGAAAATTCCTATGGAACAATGACAAATTAATACATTCATGGCATCTTCTCCCACCTACACACATTTTAATGAAAAACACATTTTCAGGATTCCTATTGCATAATATCATAGAAATAAAATCCCGCACTGTGTGAGGAGTTGGTTCACCATCCCAATCTTTCTTTCAAAAATCCACAAATGTGTCATTGTATAACTGGAATTCAACGTGGTACTGACAAGAAGAAGTGTCCCGAATTGTATTCGGCCTAATATACTACAATTTCAACTTACTGAACATGGTAAATGACATATGGACACTAGGATTTGTTTCTTTGAATTCCTCGAACAAAACAACTCCTATCATCTCCATAACATGCTTGCAAGGCTCCTTATAAATTCCTCTACCAGAACATTGTCACAAGACATGTCTTTGATCTGGTATAGCATGAGAATGGTTCTCCCAATCAGGATTAGAATTCCAAATTTACTCTGTCTGTCAAACATAAATTCTATGATGTTTTGGGATTTTTCATGCCCTTCAACTTACGGTTCATGCATTTTAGTGACTGTCAAACTAAGTCTTCGTACCTGCAGTTGAGATAGGTTTTGGTGAGCCTAGGATTCAATCCCGAGATAATGAGTTTCACCATGCAATACATAAGACATTGATCAAGTATTAAAATTTAAACTAGTAGAGGTTACTGGCCTATACTCTCAAACTAGTATTATAATTTGAACTATTATAGGTTGCTTGCTACACCCCAAATGAGTATTAAAATTTATGACAGGCTAATTAAATACGTATACTTCAAATCTGCGGTTTGGATTTTTTAATGCCTGTCATCATTGACGGTTAAATTTTATAATTACCTATCAAATATGTTTAAAAACATAAAAAAAGTTCCACAGGCCATCAAATTCTAGGCTTTCTCCCAATACTCTATCACCTTCTCTCTGATTCCCTCTTCCATCCCGTCTTTAAATGCTTCTCTACATATAAGAACCCAACTAGCAGCTTCATCATTTCATCTATCTTTACCCTAAATTTAGTGTATTTGTGCAATGTTTTTATTGAAACATGGAGCAGCTTTGACATTGCTGCGACCATTCGATTTCTTTAGGTTCTTCCTGCCACAATAACAGTTTTAATTTCCCTACGTGCAGCGTTGATATCAGTTTTTCTTGACTTTCAAAATGCAAATAGTGCAATTGTTACCTTTTCTGTTACATTCTCACATGCATTTTTATCTTTAACATCCTTAAAACCCAACAACTTTGTGGCACGTTTCAATTTTTTGTGTTTTATCAATCCATGTAGGATTTGAAATTGTGTAATCACTAATTTTGTTCAAAGTACAACTTGATTATGTTACTAACATGCTCTTTATTTGTCCGATCAGGGATCGGGATCCTGAACTCTTCTTGAGTGGCATCATCCAACCCTCTTAAACAATTAGTAGCCATTCCAACATCATTGAAGCTCCTACTTACTCTTGAGAAATCAGAGGGTACACGATCCTGTGATGAATGGCCAAGATCTAGCAATAAATAAATACAAACTCAAAAATAAATACAATCTCTTGGAATAAATATAAATAAATGCAAGCTCAAGAATAACATTTTATTTTATTTATCATATTGTAGTAATTGGAGTTGAATATGGACCCCTGTTTAAATGGGCTTCCTAATGGTTCAAAGGTAGTCACTCAGCCAGCAAGTCTGTATCAGGCTTGAGTATTGGGGCAGTACCCCTCACTTCATGGTGCAGGTAAAACTGCTAACCGCTTGGCCACAAACGATAGCTCTTTGGTTTTCCTCACAGGTGGGAATATAGTCAATCCGGTAGGGGTTGTTTCCTTTTTCCCTTAGTAGGTCCTCTCAATGGCAAGCTACTTCAGGGTTTTTGTGGTACTCCTCATAATGAGTTTTATGGAAAATCCCATGTACTTCCCACAGTTGTTTCAGATGAGCCTTATGTCCCAAACTAGATGTTATTAAGTAAATTAGGTTATTATGTAAAATATGTTACTCTACCTTACCTTAAGTAAATTGTAATGTGATTGTAATTTGTGATTATAATTTGTAATTGTAATTGTAATTATGATTCTAATTGTAATTGTTGATTTTCTTTGAGATCATCATTGTCATCAATGCTTAGAGCCATATGATTCATAGTCATTTGTACATGATTGTAATGTAATTGTAATTGTAATTGTAACATGTAATTATCATCATTATCATAATGTAATGTAAAATTGTATTTGTATTTACTCTACCTTACTATCCAATTGATGTAAGCTTGGTGCTTATGCACGTTAATGTGATTGTGATTGTGATTGTAATTGTAATTGTTGATTTTCTTTGAGATCATCATTGTCATCAATGCTTAAAGCCATATGATTCCTAGTCATTTGTACATGATTGTAATGTAATTGTAATTGTAAAATTGTTTAATGTAATTGTAATTGTAATTGTAGTGTAATTATCATCATTATCACATTGTAATGTAAAATTGTAATTTGAACACTATGAAAATCCTCATATATGAATATGAAATTAAAATCATATTAAAATCGATGAAAGGAGAGATAATTCTATAAAAAAAATGAAGAAAATAAGTGCAATGATAAGGATTTATATGCATATTCATTTAGAACTAGATATTAGGCTAGAATATTATGCACTATATAATTATATATATTCATCAACCATTCTCTAATTTCATTGGACAACTCTAG
>LPNX011161582.1:192793-220968 GCA_001517045.1 Pseudotsuga menziesii
TAAATGACATCAGAATATTTTATAAAATATATCATTGGGAAGCCAACATAATATTCTACAATTTGGTTTTTTACTACAAGTCGAAATTCACATGGCATATATGCGTTTCGAGGGCTTCTATCTAGAACATGAGTAAAAAATTAGGTTTTCATTGCCAAATTTGGCAAAAAAGTGTTATCCACCTTCATGCATTTACCCTTAGCCAATATATTCAAAAATGTTAAAAAATATTTTCCTTATTTTATTAGTCTAACATTTTGTTTTATTTTTCATTGAAATCTTCCTTATGATCACATCAATCTAAGGTTGGCTCTTTTGCATGTAGCTGGGGAGAAATCCCCACTACACTAATATGTACTCCTCTGCCATAGACACCTTGGGATTTTCCCTTTGTCGAACAAATCCATTCAAGTTTTTCATGTACCTCTCCAATAAGAACATATAGTGACATGATACCAGCTTGACTAATTAAGCCTCATTGACTGGGCAAATTAGAAGATGAACCTACAAGTCCATGAAACTCAATGGCAGTTACTTATGAAATATACAAAAAATATCATTTATCTCTTAATGCCACGATGGAATGCTAGTGACGTAAATATCCTTTTATGTCATCCACCATACAAATGCAGATAGTTTAGATATGGAAAACCACATGTCATCGAGAAAGTCATGGTTCACATAGCCATGCATGACCAATGAATAATGAAACTACAAAATAAACAAAAAACGTTAATTTCATTTTACCTTGTGGGGTAAAAGATATAAATAAAGGCCAACTAAAAGAGCCCTAATGGGGTGGATCACTTCAAAATGGAAAACCAAATCCCATTTTGATATCCAACTTGGATCCAAAGGCTTCTTCATGGTAATATTCTCAAGGGTCGAAGACAAAGACAAGGTTGTAGATGGAGGCCCATATTTTTTCAACTTGGTAGGTTTATTTATTCACAATTCGATCGAGAGGTTCAATCTATATATAGAGGATTTCACATGGGATCTTGTGTGGATTTTCCTTTACTCTCTCCCATAAGATTATTGGGATGAATAAATACTTCAAGAAATAGGAAAGTCCCTCGAAAAATTTGTAAAACTTTTCCACCAAACCAAATCCATGAAATACACCTCATATGCAAGAATCTACATCTACATGCACATATCAAGAGATTTTCCATATTTGGTTTTTTTATCTCATGAATGTTCAGAAATGATACAACTATTGGACTATGATCATGTCTGCTTTCAGTGTCGCAAGTGTCATAAACACAAGCACATTTATAGAAAATTCCCCCAAATCAAGAAATATGAAGACTCCAAGAAGACACATGACACTCATGAGGAAGGATTCACTAAGGTATCCCCTAGGAACTGCCCAAATCGCAAGAATCCCATGATTAGTAAATTTCCCACCACCCCCACTAACAACAGCTTTTACATTCATACAGATTAGACGAAGGATCCGAAAATACCACATGTAGATGACCAATCAGCCTCCAAAAAGAAACACATGGATCCAAACGAGGAACAAAGTAGACATCATCAAGGACCCTATTCCTTAGAGGTGATAGTCCCTTTAGAGGTCTCGCATGACGTAGTGAGCCTGGATCCTAATGTAGTTATGGACAAAGACATGAGTGATTTCGATATGGGATATCCAGATATTTTAGGTCTTGAGTAATCCTACCGTCATAAATCCTTTCACGACATCTCATCTAACCAAATTCAATTGTTGAAATATTCCTTATCCAAAGCTAGAGACAAATCCAAACCGGGCATCTAAAATTTCTCATAAAGGGATCAGAAGAAGACTACTAGAGATCTTAAGAAACTAGGATGGAATATGGATCTACAATGCCTTAAAATTTATGGAGCCAAGCTAGTTGAATCACACAATATGCCCATCTTACAGATTTATTTCCCTCGAATATCCCAATTTCTCAATGAAGATTGTCTCCTAGAACATGAGGTGTATCAATGGTCTAACCAAACATATAATGTTACACATAAATATTCTCCAAGAAAAGTCCTCAATGGTCCTCATCCAAGAAACCAAATTCTTTAGTACTAACCTATATAACCTCATAACGCATCTCTGTAAAGACAGTAAAGAAGTTGTAGTTGATACAAATGGTGCTTCAGGAGGATTAGCACTCATTTGGAACCCAAAGAGGTAAATATTAATTATTTTATAGTCTGAACTAAAAACTAAATGTCAACCTCTTTTCATCTCTTAGGGACAAATCTCCTTAGATGCATCTCAAATATTTACAGGCCTCAATCCTTTGAAAAAAAAGTCAATATTCTAGTCTGTCTAGAATGGTTCAGGCATACTTTCCCCAGACAACCTTGGATCTTATATGGAGATTTAAATATGATCACAACCCCTCAAGAGAAGAAAGGGAAGCATAGGTTTTTAACTCAAGAATATGTTGGATTCAAGGCTTTCATAGAAAATACCAGTCTTATAGATGTTGAGAAAACCAACAACATCTTCACCTAGAATAATCGATGAGGTGGAGCCAACCATATAGTTTCAAGGCTTGATTGTTTTTGTGTATCAAAAGATATGGTAGAATGTGGTGCATAATTAATAGCCTCGGTTCTATCCTCTGTAAGATCTAATCATTGGCTCATTAGTTTACACTAGCATAATGAAAGATCCTCATTTCCAAGACATTTTAGGTGGACCAATAAGCTCCCAAACCACCTAAAACAGTCACAAATTTCCACGTGAACATTGGAGAAGCATGCTTGGTCATAAATAAGGGTAGGCTAGGAATGTTGGAGTGCATGGGGGTATGTGTAAGCTAATGAGGGTCTCTTTTGACACGTTAGATGCAATAGAAAACTGAAAAAACAAGAATCCATCAACTTACATGGATATTTTGAGACACTTACACAATGAATCTTGAGATGAGTAAAAAAAATGAAATGTAGGAAATTGAATGACATTTCCAAATATATAATTTTTTTCTATTGAAAATGTTCTTAACTATATAAAGTTATATATATTTTTAATGAAAAATTTTTATTTTTGGGACAAATTATAAGGTATATGTTTTTGTGGGTGCATCCTTTGAGTGACTAGATGATGGAATAAAATTATAAAAACTGGTAGACATATAGAGAACAGATAGTACTAGTGCATGACTATTTTTCCAATAATAATTATTTTTTTAATTATCCAAGTGATAAAACCTCGAAAACGTTATATCAATAGTGGGTGTAGTGTTTGAATGTCTTAATGCAATTATTTGGAAATGGTTTTTTTATAACATGTATAGGTCGGTGTTATTTAGTGTACCCTACAATTTGTTTTCAAAATGCTTGAGAAATGAAAGAGTTATGGATGAAACACTAACAGTGTGTTTTTTTAGCTGAGTGATGACACAATATAAATAAGAAAAAAATAGAAAAAATATATATATTCTTGTTAAAAATCACATATTTGGAATTTGCAAAAAAAAACATATATGTTTTTAAAATTTCATAAAAAATGGTGTGCATCATACTGTGCTCCAAGGCATAGGCATGATGAATCTGTAGCAAAGTCCAAATCAGGAACACAAGCATAAGAATTCCATGCCAACATGGGTGGAGGTTCAACCATAGTGGTTGTTGGCTTTTTTAATCTACTTGACCCAGGTTCAGTCTGCTCTCTGGTTCAATGCAACAAATCCTGAGATACCGGCCCAACGGAGGAGATCCCAACCAATAACACCCATGACATAGGTGTCGTATCACCTGATATGTCTCTTCCTTTCAATGGGTAACTTCCAGAACCACATTTCCACATTTGAGTGGGGGGATCTTAGGTACCTTATCTTTATACTAAGGATTCCAACGAAACCTAGGGGAGTATGATCTCTATGTAATCAAGATCAACAAGTAAGTCATGACCTAGTCACTCTTACGCAACTTAATGTATAACCGAGGTTGAGCATCATAATAAAATTTAGTTAACACATTGTGACTGATTGACAATTATTAATATGTAAGTAAAGAGATAGCATTCATTCCATTCACATTCATACAAGTAATTCAAAACACATTCTATTGGTTGTGGAGCCTAATCTTCCAGATCCAGAGATAGTATTCAGTTGTGATTGTAACCCAGGAGTACTGTACACTCATTCCCCCTGCCTTGGGATTCAGGGGTAGCGCCCTCGAGAGACAGGGGTTCAGGGAAGCACCCCCAAGAGATAGGGGTTCGGGGGCAGCGCCCCCGAGAAAAGGGGGTTTGGGGGAAGCTCCCCCGATAAATGGGGGTTCGGGGGTGGATCCCCCGAGAAATTTTTTTGGGATGTGTGTTGGCCAAGAGTTTTGTGGACCCATGGTATTGGGTTGACCCTATAATTTTCCCATTGTATTTCCCCTATAAAAGAAAGCATTGTAAAATGACTGAGTATGGTATTTTATTGTATTGGAAGAGAGACTGTGAGAACGTGAAGGGGAAGTGCAGTAGTTTTTTTGCAGGGTGTATCTCTTCATCTTTCTAGACTGTAATAAAAGGATCGACAATTTATTTGTGGACGTAGCCCATCGTTTGGGTGAACCACATTATATCTGTGTCTCTCTGTAATGTTTTAATGTGTTTTGCATCTTGTTTATTGATTTAAATGTATATCTGTTATTGCTCTGCAGTCCTGTTTTTTAACAATTGGTATCATAGCCAAAAGGTCTATTTGGTTGGTAAACTCGCAAGAAAGAAGGGTTCCTGGTTTGAGTGGGAGCAATGGTGAAAGAAGGAAAGTTTAGGGTAGAGAAATTTAATGGCCAAAACTATTAGTTATAAAAGATACAAATGGAGGACTATCTGTACCAGAAGGATCTAACCTGTCGTTGGGAAAAAAATCAAGACAATCAGCAGCTATGAAGGATGAAGAATGGGAGGTTCTTGACAGAAAGGAACTGGGAACAATACGGCTGTGCATGGCTTCATCGGCGGCCTTCAATATTTTGAAAGAAAAAACAACAGAGGGTGTGATGAGTGCATTAAGTAAGCTCTATGAAAAACCCTCGGCTTCTAACAAGGTATTTTTAATGAAGCATTTATTTAATATGAAGATGTTGGAAGGTGGATCTGTTGCTGACCATTTAAATGAGTTTAATAAGGCTTACCAGTCAGTTAAGTTCTGTAAAAGTGAACTTTGATGATGAGGCTAGGGCTCTTCTAATCTTGTGCTCATTGCCAGAAAGCTAGAATAGCTTGGTCATGGATGTAAGTAACTCTGTCCCTAGTTCAAACACTCTTAAGTTTGATGATGTTGTTGGTGTTATTCTTAGTGAAGAAATGAGAAGAAAAAGCACAGGTGAGACATCAAGTAATGCGTTGACCATGGAGAGCAGAGGGAGACAAAACAAGAGAGGAAGGAGCCCAGGAAATCATGACAAGTCTAAAAAGGGAAGATCCAAGTCCATATTTGGAAAAATAGAATGATGGAACTGTGGTAAGAAAGGACATCTAAAGAAAGACTGCAAAGCTCTAAAGAAAAAAAGAGACAGACAGCAAGAGACTACTTAGGAAGCGAATGTAGTAGGTGATGTGCTACAAGATGCTTTGATTCTTGCAATAGATAATACTAGTGATTACTAGGTAGTAGATTCAAGGGCTTCATGTCATGCTACACCCCATAGGAAATTCTTTCAGGATTATGTTCAAGGTGATTTTGGGCATGTGCTATTGGGGGATGATGAACCATGTAAAATTGTTGGAAAGGGTAAGGTACGGATTAAGTTAAATAATGGAAATGAATGGTTGCTAAAGGATGTAAGGAAAATTCCTACTATGAAAAGAAATTTGATCTCAACAGGGCAGTTGGGAGATAGCGGTTGTTTGTCTACGTTTGGAGAAATGTGGTGGAAGATCACTAAAGGATCAATGGTAATTGCGAAAGGAGATAGGATAGGTACATTATATTTATGTCCTCATAATACTGATTATTATATCACTGTAGCTTCCATAGAAACAGGTGCGATGTTGTGGCATCATAGGCTTGGAAACATGAGTGAGAAGGGAATGTAGATTCTCCACTCAAGGAAACTGCTTCCTGATATGAAGCAGGTAAGTTTGGAATGCTGTGAGAACTGTGTTTATGGAGAACGAAAGAGAGTTATATTTCTCAGGGTTGGGAAACAAAATAAGAGTGAAAAGTTAGAGCTTGTCCATACAGATGTATGGGGACCAGCTTAGGTACAATCTCTTGGTGGCTCTCGTTATTATGCTAGTTTTATTGATGATGCAACTAGAAAAACTTGGGTTTATTGCATTAGACAAAAATCTGATGTGTTTTATACTTTTAAGAAGTGGAAAGTTTTGGATGAGAATGAGACAAGAAAAAGGTTGAAATGTCTCAGATCTAATAATGGAGGTGAGTATTGCAGCAAGAATTTTGATAGTTACTGTTCACACAATGGGATTTGCAGAGAGAAGATAGTCCCTAGAACACCCCAAGAAAATGGTGTGTCAGAAAGGATGAACAGAATGATCATGGAGTGTGCAAGGTGTATGAGATTGCATGTAGGGTTGCCCTTATATTTTTGGGTTGATAAACACTGTTGTTTATTTAATAAACAGAGGTCCTTCAAGCACTTTGGATGGTGGCATTCCAAAGGAGGCATGGACAGGAAAAAAGGTAAAATACTCATTTCCGAGAACTTTTGGTTGTGAAGCATTTGTCCATATTGATAAAGATGATAGAACAAAGCTTGAGGCTAAATCCAAGAAATGTACCTTTATTGGATATGGGGTTGATGATGTTGGTTATCGTTTATGGGATCTTAAAAATTGCAAAATCATTAGGAGTAGAGATGTAGTGTTCAATGAAAAGGTCATGTACAAAGATCAGTTGCAGGGAAAGAAAGAAGAAAAGGAAAACACATAGTACACAGTGCTTAATGAAATCAAAGAAAATGAAGTTCCAAAAGCACCGGAAAATCAAGAGTAGTAGCAGGTACCTGAAACTCCTGCAACTATAAGAAATTCTACCAGGTTAAGTAGACCCCATGAATGATTCTCTCCTTCACTATATTATTTATTGATGACTAATTCTGGTGAACTAGAATGTTTTGAAGAAGTAATGCAGGTAGAAACTAGAAAGAAGTGGGAGCAAGGCATGGATGAGGAGATGGACTCATTGGTAAGAAACCATACTTGGGATCTGGTTAAGTTTCCTGTAGAAAAAAGGGCATTGCAGAATAAATGGGTTTATAGGTTGAAGGAAGAAGATGGAGGAAAGAAGTGGTACAAGGCTAGACTTGTTGTAAAGGGGTTTGCACAAAAGAAAGGTTTATACTTTGATGAAATATTTTCTCCTGTTGTTAAAATGACTTCAATTAGAACTATTTTAAGTCTAGTGGTGGTATAAGATTTGCATCTTAAAAAGTTAGATGTAAAAATAGCCTTTCTCCATGGGGATTTGGAGGAAGAGATTTATATGCAGTAGCCACAAGGGTATGAGGTCAAAGGGAAGGAGAATTTGGTTTGCAGGTTGAAGAAGAGCTTGTATGGCTTGAAGCAAGCTCTAAGGCAGTGGTGTTTAAAATTTTATAAGTTTATGACAAAACAAGGTTATGATAGATGTCATTCTGACCACTGTGTTTATTTCAAGAGGCTAGATAATGGAAGATATATTATCTTGTTATTGTAGGTGGATGACATGCTTGTTGCAGGGTCTAACATGCAGGATATAAATGTGCTCAAAAGAAAACTAGCTAAATCATTTGCGATGAAGGATTCGGGTGCTGCAAAGCAAATCCTTGGTATGAGAATAACAAGAGACAGGAAAAATTGCAAATTGGCATTGTCTCAAGGTGAGTACATAGAAAAGGTGTTGTAGAGGTTTAGAATGCACAATGAAAAACCAGTCAGTACACCTTTGGCTAGCCATTTTAAACTAAGAAAGGATACATGTCCAGAGACACAATAAGAGATAGATTACATGTCCAAGATTCTCTATTCATCAGCGGTTGGGAGCTTGATGTATGCCATGGTATTGGGTTAACCTAATACCATGAAATTTTTTTGGGATGTGTGTTTGCCAATAGTATTGTAGACCCATGGTATTGGCTTAACCCTAGAATTTTACCATTGTATTTCCCCTATAAAAGAAATCATTGTAAAACGAATGAGTATGGTATTGTATTGTATTGGAAGAGAGACTGTGAGAGTGTGAAGAGGAAGTGCAGCGATTTCGCTGCAGGGTGTATCCCTTCATCTTTTTGGACTGTAATAAAAGGACTGGAAATTTCTTTGTGGACGTAGCCCATAATTTGGGTGAACCACGTTATATCTGTGTCTCTTTGTAATGTTTTAATGTGTTTTGCATCTTGTTTATTGATTTAACTGTATATATGTTATTTCTCTATGGTATTGTTTTTTAACACATTCAACATACACACATATACACAGGAATCAACGTGGAAACCCATCCAAGCAAAAAACATAAGATTATCTTTGCCTGGCATGAGGAAATAGATGCATGGTTTATCATACTCCAAGTCATAGGCATGATGAATCTGAAGCAAAGTCCAAAGCAAGCACATAGGCATAAGAATTCCACACCAACATGGGTGGAGGTTCAACCATAGTGGTTGTTTACTTCTTTCCTCTCCTTGACCTAGTTTCACTCCCCTCTTTGTTTCAGTGCAACAAACCTCGAGATATTGTCCCAACGGAGCAAATCCTAATTGACAGTACCTGTGACAGAGGTGTCATCTCACTCAAGATATCTCTTCCTTTTGATGGGTAACTTCCAGAACCACATTTCCGTAGTTGAGTGGGGGGATTTTAGGTACCTTATCTTTATACTAAGGATACCAACGAAACCTAGGGGTGGACTATCTCTATGTAATTAGGCTCAACAAGTAAGTCGTAACCCAGTCACTCCTACATAACTTAATGTATAGCAAAGGTTGAGTAGCATAAGATAATATAGTTAACACATTTTGATTGATTGAAAATTATTAATATGTAAGTAAAAAGATAACATTCATTCCATTCGCATTCATACTAGTAATTCAAAACACATTCAGCATACACACATATACATAGGAATTAACATGGAAACCCATCCAAGAAAAAACCACAAGGTGCTCTTCATCTAGCATGAGGAAATAGATGAACCTTTTGTTTGTGCACTAAGCTATAGACTCTTCTCAAGATATTCTTCTCTTCCTTTATAGACCCTTCCTCCCTCTCATACTCTCTAATATTCTCTCTCTCTCTCTCTCTCTCTCTCTCTCTCTCTCTCTCTCTCTCTCTCTCTCTCTCTCTCTTTTCTACTTATGATCCACACACATCCTGGATCGACTCAACCTTCCCTAGTAATATTCACACTTAGTTGTAGATATCTTCCCTCATATGCGCTCAGTAATACTCTAGAGATCCAACGACCATACTAAATTCTAGAAGTTGCAGATAAATACTCGTCTCCTTGTAGTTTATTATTCAATTTCTACACAGGATTCCAACATCCAACATCTATACATAATTCTATATGGAAGTCTAAATTTTCCTACATCTTGGGTTCTTCCCTTTTATAGCCTACTTACAGACTTAATACATGTAATACATACTTGGTACTCAATACAGACTCAATACAGACTCATCTTCTGTCACTATCTCAATTGACTTACTTTATCCAACCAATAGGCTATCTTTCCTATTCTATAAACACATAACATGAGGCACTAATGGCCTCACTTACAAAGATTCCTTCACATGTGTGGCTCCTTCTGACTCCAGGCTAAACTCGTACCCATGATCGTTAAGTCCTGTCACTTTCTCAACATTATTCCTTACTATCGTTTTCCAGCTGTTATGCTACTTTCAGGCCTTATTTTGCTGATACTCTATCGTATTATATTGTATCGCACTCCATCCTTCTATCACAGCTTACTTTCCTAGAGTAGCTTCCTATTCCATCTCCTTCTCCTCGTCTTCTTATTCTCTTTTGCTTCCTCTTGTCCCAACATTCTTCCCCTTCTTCTTTATGCTTCTTCATTAGTCATAGCTCCTTCCTCCTCTTGCCTTTGTATTTTCTCCATACTTAGGAAGAATTTTACATGAATTCTACCATGTTGTCCATAGGCCCAACAAGCCCCCAACACTCACCTCTGGCTCATCCCGAGCAACGCATAATTATTCCTCCATAATTTTACTTGGGTTGATTTTGTCCTGAAAATATTCCACGATTTTAACCACTTTCTCCTCTTCTATGAACACTTCTTCCTCTACTTCCTGCATTTGTTCCTCAAGGTCAGAATGGACATGTTACAGCATTTCCTTCTCCACTGTTTCCACTACTTCGTGCAACTTATGATGTATAGGATGAAGTATTCTCCTTTTCTGTTTGCTACTTCAGTATTTATAACTTCTTCTACTACTGTCACTTAGTATATGTAGTTACTCTTCCAAAGTTTTAGGACGGACATGATGGAAGACTTATCATTATGATTGATTTTGTTTGTCAGCATTTCTACCTTCAGCGGAATTTCATGGAGTAGTTCATCCCATGTATTTCCCTCCTCCTTTCAGAATATTCCAGTGCACCATATTTGAAAATATCGGTATACTCCTTGGGGCTCCCAACAATTGATAACTTGGTGGTTTTCTCTACTTCACTGTTGGTGAAGCCTGCCATCCTATCTGCGCCTTGCCCTCATTTATTGGATTCAGTTAGTTCGACTTTCTATGGAACTCGTCACCACCATTTGTTTTTTCAGCCACTTATAGTGATAATGGTGATAACGGTAGTGTTTGTTTCTGCTTGCCGTTATCCGAACATTCATTTAGACTGAAACCTTTTAGCACTAGATACTATGCACTGAGGAAACTAATTCCACAGTCGTATCCAAAGGATTCGACAGGATGTCCTCTAGTCTTTGAATTCTATCCACTACTTCAACATTCATATGTAGCTCCTTTAGGACAGTGTTTCTCTTACATCTATTAGAAGGTTTTCTCATTTCCATCCTTTTCAAGCCGATTCGAGATGTTTTTGTAGGGAATCCTAGAACTGGATTATTTTCTAAGCATCTCTCGACCTGCAATGGAACATATCGTGCAACTTTTATCTCGTCCCTAATAAGTTTTACAGTTCTCATCACAGGGCCCCTAGGGATACTAGTGCTAAAATTCTTATTGCCCATACTTTCCCAGAAGTCATATTTAGTATGTGTATTGCAAACAAATTTCATTGTGTATAAGGAGTAATTGGAAATTAGCGACAGCTGAGATTTTATTCCAGCAGTTAGTCTATCAAATATTCACATGTGGATTTATCAAGTAGAATAATGACAACATGAACCATCATGTGGGTTATCAATATGAGTTCTTATGTGGAGGTTCCAATTACGCTACCCATTTTTGTTGTGAAATCATGCTATTTATGGTGGAAGTGAACCTCAAATTCCTTTGGTGTCTACAGATCTAATAATTGACAATTATCATATCAAAATGTCTTTGAAATAAATGTGTCAACTCCACATTGATTTTAGTTTCATACTTCACTCATTGTTTTTCCTTTGACAGACACTTCTTCTATTTTCTCATATCCTTTCTCCTTTTTTCTTTTGACCTAGTTGCAGTTATTATAACAAGGCTTCAATCGAATTCCATTGACGAGCCCTCTAACTTCCATTCCATCTAATTTTTCTAGTTTTACTTCTCCTCCGTCAGTCATGTCCTTAACCACATATGGTCCTAACCAATATGTCTTTAGCTTCCCTGGGTTCTTGAAAAATTTGTTTTCGTACATAAGAACAAGACCTCCAACTATAAATTGCTTGTTCTTAATGTGTCTGCCATGCCATACCTTTTGCTTTTTTTTCTATATTTTGGTAAAATCTTGTAATGAAGCATTTTTCTTCGAGATGGATTAGCTGAAGCAATCTTTCTTCAACAACATCAACATCTCTCATTTCAATGATTGCAGCTACTCTCAAACTCAGTATAATGTATTCCATTGGCATGACAGCTTCTTCTCCATATACTAACTCAAATGGTGTCTAATCTGTCAACTTATTACACATTGTTTGATATGCCTATAGGACTGTAGATATTTGCTGATCCCAATCATCTCATTGTGTAATCCAAAACTTTGTAAGTGCATTCTCCAATATTTTGTTAAATGCTTAAACAACTCCATTCACTTTAGGATGATATGGCGTTGTTTTTCTATGTTTTATTTGAAACTATGCAATCAGTTCCTCAATCAATTGATTAACAAAGTGCGTACCTTGATCGTTTATTAGAATCTTCGGGCTGGAATATGAACCTAGTCACCACATTTTCAAATAAGAATTTTGCATCTATCGTAGCAGTATAGTCCTTTAATGGCACAGATTTTTCCCATCTAGTGAGGTAATCATTTGTTGTAATAATATACCTTGCTCCGGTGCGCTTTCCTGCTGGACTGGTAGGTCCCACGAAGTCAACAACCCATTTATCATATGATTTCAATGCTACTTGTGGTACTAATGGAATTTCATCCCTTCGGGATGGTTTTCTAGTTCTTTGATAGACATCACAACTGCAACAATAATCCTAGGTGTCTACATGCATGGTGGGCCACCATAATCCTTCCTGTAATATCTTGTGCATTGTTTCCTTTCCTGTATAGTGTCCCCATGCGACACCAACATTTTCTTCAGTTAATATCTTTTGGAAATCATGTTCTAGGATGCACCGCTGAAGTATCTCATCAACACCCATTTTATACAAGTTTCCAGCAATCAACTAGAAATATGAAGCCCACAACACCAATTTTTTTTTTATGCAGTGGTGGATTCAGTTGGAGCACAAAACTTACTTAGGAACTATATGATATGCTCATATTGGTCATCAAAGGAGGTTACCGCAAACATTTACGCATCAGGAAGATTATCCTCTAGACTAGTAGGTTCTTCTCCACTCTTAATTCTGGATAGGTGTTCTAGTCCCAAGTTCAATCTTCCTGGTTTGATGATTATCTCAAAGCCAAATCCCTAGAAGAGGAGAAGCCACCAACAGATATTCCCCCTAGCACCGGCTTGTTGACCAAATATTTTAGTGTTGAATGGTCGATGTACATTTTGAAATTTCCACCAAGCAAGAAATGTCTAAATTTTTGTAGTGCATAAAACATTGCAAGTCCTTCCCTTTCTATTGTAGTGTACTTCTTCTCTGTCATTGATAGCTTCCTCCTAGAAAAATAAATGAGGTGATCAATATCTCCTTCCCCTGGTTGCATCAATACCACTCTAAGCGCAACAGAGGATGCGTTGACATGAACATGAAATTATTTTTTCCAGTATGGAAATACAAGTATGGGTGCAACAAACATATTTATTTCCATCTTATCCATAATTTATTATCATTCATCTGTCCACTGAAATTTAATTTATTTTTTCAACAATATCTCCATCAGGGAAGTCACGTATGCATATCCTTTGATAAACTTTATGTAGTATCTTGTATGTCCTAGTGTTGCTCTTAATTGTTTAATTATGGTCTGTGGTAGCAAGTTAAGGACGATGGAAATTTTAGATGGGTCGAACAAAATTCCATCATGGCAAACCACATGGCCTAACAGAGCCCCAAAAGGTGCACAAAAAATACACTTTCTCAAATTGAGGGCAATCTAATACTGGTGGCATCGTTCCAGCATCATTTTAAGACTTCATATGTGATATTTTATAAGACAAAATACTTTCCAATCATCAAAGTAGAATTCAATAAATTTACGTATAAAATATTTAAATGCAACAACTAATATTCTAGAAAAGATCGTAGGCATATTCTTGAGTCCAAAGGGAATTACCCTGTATTGGTAGAAACCCTAATCCGTCGCAAAGGTAGTCTTGTATCGATCCTCTGTTGGAATTATTATTTTATGGTAGCCTGAAAATCCATCTGTAAATAAATACATTTCTTTCCCTCCAACATTCTCCAATACTTCATCTATGAATGGGGTTGGAAATGGATCATGCAAACAGGTATCATTTAGTTTCCTTATATCAACACAAATTCTTACCTCCCGTGAATGTTTTTTATCTTCTACTACATTCGGGCTAATCCATTATAATTCTTCAACTAGTTCTATTACACCTACCTCTAGCATTCGATCAAGTTCATATTTAAATTTCTCTTTTTAATGCGGGTTTAATCTATGTGGCCATTGTTTGACCGATTTTGTATCGGGTCTCAAGGGTATCTTAATTTCACCAAGGTCCTCGACTATGCCTTTCATTTCAAAAAACTTTGTAGGGAATAGATACTGAAATTCATGTAGTATATCATTGATATTTCCCACAGTCTCTTTACAGTCCCAGTAATCTCCAATATTAGCAAGTTTCGGTTTTTCAACCGATCCAATATTCACTTTCTTAATCTTGAGTGGTTTTAAAAACAGGTCAGTGGAGATAGCAGCTCCTTCTACTGTATGTATTCCTTCTCACTTAGGTATATTTATATCAACTGGATCATCATCATCTATATCTCCCATGATAATATAACGCTCCATCCAGTTATGTAGAGTCATTTTGCATTGATGTAAATTCTTGTTTCCGACTGGGATTTATTCAAAGATGTTTTCCTTTATTACTTGTAATGCAACATCGATTATTGGATGTTCACTTTTTAATTTGAAGGTATGGGTAAAGGTTGTAGTTACCTCTTCCCATTAAACAGTTCCCCTTCATATCTCTTGTGATGTGTACCAATTCCTTGGTTCCATTTCCAATGTATGGATGAATCGATGAACCCACTCCTCTCGTGGATACTCTTTCCATTTCATGCAACAATACTCAATATGCTCAGCAGTACTCATCGGTCCTGTATACTTTAGACCAGAATAACTGGTCTCTTCTACAAATCTAATATCTAGTAATAATTTACATTGTGGCCACTCAAATATAGATCGTTTATGCATACCCCACCATCTAGTGGGCGTAGCTTTCAGCACATAGTCCAAGAAAGGCAGATGCTGTGATTTTGTAAATTTTTCTTCAAACTCCTCCATATAGGATGCAAGATTAGGTAATCCTTCATATGTAGGAAGCATGCTTGCTTTGGCTCCTACACTTCAGACAGATTTGGTTATTCTTTCCCACTTCCTCATAGAGACTTCATGTAGCATGTTTTTCCAATTTTCCAGGGCATCCCGTGAATCGAACGTGCATGAACTAACACTTCGCCAACTTAGTTTTCCATCATCTAGTATTGAATTTATATATTCTTTGCCAGAAGATATGATGTTATATAGGTTATCCAAGTAGTTTCCTTGTCCTTCATTTTTTACTAGTTCGACATATCTTATCCCTTCAAGCACATCAATTCATGCAACCATCCTTATCTCAAAATATTCAAATGATAATATTATTTTCTTAAAATTAATAATGGTTTGGTTATCTATCTCCCAATCGATTCCAAGAAGTGTAAGGTATGTATTTGTGTTATCAACAATGTTAATTACTTCGAAGTCGACATATGTCCTTAATCCTTCAAATTCTACATGAACTTGAGTTATCCTACCAATTGGTAGGACCTTTGAATGGTCCACAAGTCTTAGCTAGATAGGAGACCATTCCAGTCGCGGTTTATTCATGCTCTCCCATCTTTGTCTTATCAATATGTTGAAATATGAGCCCAAATGTAGTATGTTATAATCCATATCATAATGTCCTACCTATGCAGTCATTCACAGTTATAGGAATGTCTTCATTCTTTTCCCAATATGATTAAACATTTTTTCAGACTACAGATCAGCTGGGTTTTCTTCTATTAGTGTTGTCAACTTTGTGACATCATCTTTAACATTAATTAGTGATAAACAACTTTTGAAAAAATCTTTAAGCTTACTAACCTTTTTCATTGGAGGCTTGTTGAGTAGGTATTCAAATCATTCAAGCGTGTTCTTGACTTGTCATGATGTCGATGGTTGGTTATCAATAATAAATTCTGATCATACCTCCAGAAAGACATATTTCTTCTTTTGTATATCTAGCGGGATTTTCTTTTGTTCCACGGGTCTCACCTACGGTTATGCTTGATGTGTATTTTGGTTTTCTCCTGTCGCATCACCTCCTCTTGTAACTACAACAATGTCATTCTCTGTTGGTTCGGTAGAAATCATCTGAATATTCTTATTGGGGTTTGGATTCTGATTCTGCACCAGGTTGGGATTTGTGACAGTTCTAGCCTGCCATTTCACAATTAGTTGCGAACACTATTCGACAGTGTGGTCAAATGATTTAGAATATGTACACATTTTTGCAGGGTTTTGACAATCCAATGAAAAATGTCATCGATTTCCATAGTTGTAACATATGACTTAGACTCTTCCTCAACCAAATCCTCATCCTTGTTGTTGTCCTCGACCTCTAAGGTTTCCACCCCCCCCTTTGTGGAGGGTATTGTTGTTGTTGAGGATACTGATTCTACTGATATTCTGGCTAAGGGTATTGTAGTTGTTGGTATTGCACAGGATGATACTAAGCCCGCACTCATTTATTCTGCACATGCTCATCATTTTTCATTAATTAGGTGTCCATCATTTTTTCTTGGAGTAGCTGAAATGCTTTGCAATATTTTTCATCATGGCCTACTGATTTACACAATTTACAATACAGATTAACTAGTGCACTTAAAATATTTTGTAAGTACAAACATTCTTCAAACTTGTGGCCCCTAGTATAACATATTCTACACCAAGGCATCCCTTGGGCATTTATTGGATTTGACACACCAGCTGCGACATAGTTCATGATGTTAGTTTTTCAACATTAAGCTAGCCTTATTAGGATCTTTAACTGAGAGAATAACAAGTACAACAATCAAACACAAGAGACAATGAACAAAATGTTTTTCCTTGGGGAAACCATAAATGAAGAAAACCCCGCAACTTCCTCAGTGATAGAATCAGTACCAAAATAGTAAAATCCCAAAATAGTAAGTGATCTCCCAACAATAGTAACCTTCTTCTTATCTAGCCCAAGTGTCTTCTCCTTCCTCAACTATGAGCTACACTTGAGTGTGATTGTGATGTGTGCTAAATAGAGAGTCTAGCTCTCTATTTATACTAATCCCAACATGACTAAAACCCTACTAGGGTCGACTTCTACTAGGAGATTCTAATAACCCTAGTGCCCCGGAACTACGGGGACTTTAACCCTTAGACAATCGGAGGGTTACCCACAATGACTTGACATGACTTGTTTACATTATTTATCCTCCTGATTGGAACATTGGGGCATGAAAACATGACTCAATTACATTATAGATACGTCCCGGAATAAACATCGGGTTAAAATACATAATATACATAGATGAATACATTCCGAAGTTACAAATACATCAACACTCCCTCTTAACTAGGAAGGTATTCTTTCGACATAATTTTCAGCACTGGTCTTCTTCTCTGGATCATCTCGTCATCTGCATCTTTAATTATTCTTATTCTTCAAGTCATCTTCATCTTCAAGTCATCTTTGTCTTCAAATCATCTTCGTCTTCAAGTCATCTTCATCTTTAGATCTGGATAATCACTCGATTTGGATCATCACTGGATCTGGATATCATTGGACATCATCACTGGCTCTGGATCATCACTAGATCTAGATCATCACTGGACATCATCACTCGATCTAGATCATCACCCGATCTGGATCATCACTAGATCATCACGGGTGCTATCTCATGACTCTTCTTGTCACAGGAAGTTCCACAGAGCCAGCCCTTTGTCATGCTGGTTGTAGACCTAGCCTCCATGTAGGTCTTCTTTAGCACTTATATTTGAACTGCTTGTCAGAATGGAATGCCCAGCACTTACATCTGACCTACTCGTCAGAAAGGCATGCCCAACACTCACATCTGATCATGTAGGAACCAATCCTATAATCATATCAGAAAGGCCCAGCACTCACATCCAATCATGAGGGAACACATCCCACAACCCTATCAGAAAGGCTCAGCACTTATATTTAGCCATGCAGGAACACATCCTACAACGATGCTAAAAAAGGCTCTTCTCTTTCACCCATGCAGGAACACATCCTACAACCATGATGAAAGAGCTCTACACTTACATTCACCCATGAGGGAACACATCCTACAACCATGATGAAAAGGATCTGCACTTACATCCACCCATGCGGGAACACATCCTACAACCATGATGGAAGGGTTCTGCACTTACATCCACCCATGTGGGAACACATCCCACAACAATGATGAAAGGGCTCTACACTTACATCCACCCATGTGGGAACACATCCTACAACAATGATGGAAGGGATATGCACTTACATCCACCCATGCGGGAACACATCCTACAACCATGATGGAAGGGCTCTGGACTTACATCCACCCATGCGGGAACACATCCTACAAAAATGATGGAAGGGATTGCACTCATATATGATATTGTAGGAACCAATCCTACAGTCATATCAGAATGGCCCCCAGTCCTAGACTGAGCTACCTGGTAACTAACTAGGTGCCTCCATTCTCCTAGATAATGGTAGTTTCCCTTACATCTGACCTGCTCATCGGAATGGCTAGCACCCACATCTGACATGGAAGGAACTTAATCCTTTAGCCATGACAAAATGGCTTAGCCCTTACATCTGATCAAGTGGGAGCACATCCCTCTATCACATCAGAATGGATTCTTAGTACTGGACTGAGTTTTCTTGGTTACTGACCAGGAACCTCCATTCCCATAATGGCAATTTCCCTTACATTTGTCCTACTCAAAAGAATGGATAGCACTCATATCTGACATGGAAGGAACCAATCCTCTCACCATGATAGAATGGCTCAGCCCTTACATATGACCATGGAAGGAACAAATCCTCTTATCATGTCAGAATGGCTATGGGTCTCATCACTTTCCCTTGGAGGAAACCTTGATTTGGAGAACACCAAGATTCTCCTTGATGTACTTGAACTTCATCCTAGCCAATGGATTTGTCAAAACATCAGCTATCTATTCCTTCATTGCAACATACTGGAGCTTCACTTCTCCCCTTTGCACCATATCCATGATATAGTGATACTTGATCTCGATATGCTTCGACTTGTCATGGAACACTGGATTCTTTGACAACTTCACGCAACTCTGGTTGTCACAATGTATACAAGTAGCATCCAACTAGAGATCAAATAAATCATATAGTAGCTTCCTCAACCATACTGCCTCACAACTAGCTGAACAAGCTGCGACATAATTTGCTTCAGCTGTACTTAGTGCCACACAGGATTGCTTCCTACTAAACCAAGAGATCACACCTAATCCCATACTAAAGCAACACCCTGAAGTGCTCTTCCTATCGATGGCACTGCCTGCCCAATCTGAATCAACATAACCCTCTAGGTTAATCTTCTGATTCGCATCGTACTTGAGCCCATAATCAATTTTACCCTTCAGGTACCTCAAAATATGCTTTGTATAAATCAAGTGAACATGTCTTGGATCTGTCAGGAACTGGCTCAAGGTGTTCACAGCAAAGCAAATATCTGGTCTCGTGTTTGTCAGGTACATCAAGGACCCAATCATCTGACGATACATCGTAGCATCAACTGACTCTAATGAAGCATCATTCAATAGCTTTAGGTTAGATTCCATAGGTGTGTCCATATCCTTGTAGTCCATCATCCCAAACCTCTTCACGATCTCTACTGCATACTTCCCTTGTCCAAGGAAGATTCCATCCACACTCTGCCACACCTTCATACCTAGAAAATAATGCATCATCCCCAAGTCCTTCATTTCTAACTCGGAAGCAAGCTTTCTCTTTGTATCAGCAATCAACCCATCCATTCCTATCACAAATAGATCATCTACATATAGTAGAAGCATCACTGGGTTTCCATATTCAACCTTGTAGTAAAGGTTGGAGTCTGCTTTACTCTTGGTCAAGCCCAAACTGGATAGAAAGCTGTCAATTCTATCATACCAGGTCACGGGTACCTATTTCAAACTATACAGGGATTTCTTCAATCTACACACATGAGAATCCCTGTCATGAGTCTCAAAGCCGAGTGGTTTCTCTACATACAATTCCTCTTCCACTACACGATTCAAGAAAGTAGTCTTGGCATCCATTTGGTGTATCTTCCATTTCATTACTGCAACCAGAGAAAGTACCGATCTGATGGAAGTGTGTCTGGCTACAGGATTAAAGGTTTCTTCATAATCTATTCCTTCTTTCTGAGAGAAACCACGAGCCACAAATCTTGCTTTATATTTTTCAATGCCACCATCTGCAACATGTTTTGTTCTTGTAGATCCATTTGGAAGTTACAACTAAATTCCCTTCTGGTCTTGGAACAATATCCGAAGCATCATTCTTCATGATCGATTGATACTCTTCGATCATAGCATCCTTCCATTCTTTCCATTCTGCCACTTCTTCATAACTGTAAGGTTCTTTATCAATGAAATAACATAGTAAATCTACATACCCAGAGCAGGATCTAGTCCTCTTTCTTTCTCTGTGATTCTTTTCTGGAGCCCCATATCTTTCCACACCTTGGATAATTTCACATACCCAAGCAAGTTTCCTCTTATGAGGATTCTTCTCTAGAGGTGGATCTACAGGTATTTGTGGTTCTTCAAAATCTTGATCTTCTTCTTGAGTTTCTTCATTCATGGTTGTATCATGAATTATGGGTGCTTCTGCTTCTTCAAGTTCTTCAGCAGGTCTTGTTCTGGATTTGTTGTAAGCTGTGTTTTCATCAAATGTCACATACCTACTGATTTCAATCTTCTTGTATCCTGGGAAATATATTCTATAAGGCTTCGAGCTTTTAGAGTATCCCACAAATATACCCTTCTTCCCTAAAGGATCTAATTTTGTTCTCTTCTCTTTTGGAATGTGTATGTATACAGGATAGACGAATATTTTGAGATGGCTAACTTCTAGTTTCTTACCGGAGAAGACTTCTTCAGGAGTCTTGTTCTTGAGTACTCTATGTGGAGTACGGTTTTGTACATACACCGATGTTCTAGCAGCTTCAGCCCAAAGATGCATAGGAAGATCTTGATCATGAAGCATAGCTCTTGCAACTTCCATGATAGTTATGTTCTTCTTTTCTGCAATCCCATTCTGTTATGGATTATAAGGAGTGGACAACTCCCTCTTAATCCCTGATTCTTTGCATAGCTCTTTGAATTCATTTGAAGTGAATTCTCCACCATTGTCTGATCGAAAAATATTGATCTTCTTTTCAGTGTGGTTCTCGATCAAGGCTTTGAATTCCTTGAATTTGCTGAATACTTCGTCTTTGTTCTTCATGAAGTAAACCCATGTCTTCCTAGAAAAATCATCAATAAAAGAAACATAATATGCATACCCGCTTAGTGAGCTCGATGACATAGGACCGCATACATCGGAGTGGATGATTTCTAGGATTCCTTTGGCTTTGCTTTCGCTGCTAGGAAATGTCTTCTTTCTATTCTTTCCTTTTGCACATCCTTTGTAGAACCCATCATGTTTTGCTTGGAATTCTAGAAGAAATTCAACAGCTTTGCTTGCAATTGGCATTGCTCTAAAATGCACATGTGCATGCCTTCTATGGCAAAGTTCACTTGGCTCTACTATGTCATGGACCAATGCTTGTTCTAGATGGCCCTTTAATTTGTACAATCCTCCTTCTTGTTCTCCAATCACCACCGCATCATCGATAGTATTTCCTCTTGGCCACATGATTACTTGACCATCTATGAATGAAACCCTCATTCCTTTTGCATCTAGTGCAGATATGGAGAGAAGGTTCTTCTTAAGTCCCGGCACAAACACAACTTCCTTCATTGTTATAGACTTTCCAGAGTCTAGCTTATAGGAGGATTCCCCACTACCTTTTATTGGATACTGGTAGTCATCTCCTATCTTCACCTTGTAAGGTGATTCATGTTCTGAAAGTTTCACAAAGGATTCCTTGAATTCGGCCATATGTTTGGAAGCCCCACTATCTATAATCCAATCAGTGCTTCCATGAGTAATGTTTCCCGTAAGATTGGAAATAAAAACATATTGATCTTCACTGGAAGAACTTTCACTTTCATATCTGGTTCTTTTCTTGGATGGTTCATCATCCTCTATAACATGAGCATGATGTCTTCTCTTGTTCCCCTTCTTCTTATGAGAGTGAACCTTGTTCTTAGGACAATGTTTTGCAAAGTGTCCTCTTTCATCACATGTATAACATCTCATTTTAGATAGGTCCCTTCTATTGTTATCTCTATGATGAGGATCCTTACCTTTGGAGTGATGAGACCTTCTTCTACCTTTCTTGGATTGAATTGTGAGAGCTTGATCTTCACTTCCCATCTTTTCTTCTTAAGCTACTATCCGAGCTTCTTCTTGAGAACATTCTCCCTATAGTCTTCTAAATTTGACTAGGACAATGTTTTGCAAAGTGTCCTCTTTCATCACATGTATAACATCTCATTTTAGATAGGTCCCTTCTATTGTTATCTCTATGATGAGGATCCTTACCTTTGGAGTGATGAGATCTTCTTCTACCTTTCTTGGACTGAATTGTGAGAGCTTGATCTTCATTTCCCATCTTTTCTTCTCAAGATACTATCCAAGATTCTTCTTGAGAACATTCTTCCTATAGTCTTCTAAATTTGACTAACTTCTTTCTGGCACAAATTCCTTGGATGAATGAATCCCATGACTTGTGAATGCCATTCAATGTTGTCATCACAATTTTTGCATTCTCCACTTCTTCATCTACAGCTTCTAATTGTTCCTTGATCTAAGAAACCCTTGTGAAGTAAGACTGGATGGTCTCTGCATTCTGAATCTTCACATTCTTTAGTTGGTTCCTCAAGGTCATATTCCAGTTTATGTTCTTCCCTTCAAACAATTTGGTTAGGGCATCAAACATAGCTTTAGGTGTCTTAAGAGAGGACACACACCTGTGGGATAAGGTGATCCTTGATAGAATCAGCTATAATCCTCTTTCCTATAACCAACTTCTTCTTATGTAAGGCCTTTTCCTCATCTCCCTATGGAACTAGAATCTCCTCATGGATGTAAGAGTCCAACTCATTTTCTTCCAAGACCAGGGAGATCCTATATTTCTAGTCTCAGAAGTTATCAGCTCCCTCAATATTTTTCATAAATCTTGGTATGATGAGACATCTTAAACTGAGAACCTCAAATGGAAATAAAGAAGATTTAGATCTTACCAGGTCAAGATGTTAGATTTGGATTTGGAGCTGAAATCCCGCAGTACTGGATCAGGAGCAAATTAGGGTTTTCCTTTTCCATAGTTCTATCCACCCAAATGCCTTGAAATTTATCCCTAACTTTGATTTTGGGGAGGATATCAATCCATTCCTGGGCTCATTGAAAAATTCCTCTTCTTTGAAAAGCCCTAATTTTTGGCAGCAGTGTCGGGTCCAAAACTGAAAAACCTCAGAAATGGATTCTCCTTCGACAAAAGATGCACCCTAGGGAGGAAAGTTATTCCACCCTACTTTTGCTGAAAATATGTGGAGAGAGATCCAAAAAATAGGAATCTCTAGTTTCCGCAGTTGTACAGTGTCTTCTTCTCAGGTTAGCTCTGATACCATGTTAGCTTTTCAACATTAAGCTAGCATTATTAGGATATTTAAGTGAGAGAACAACAAGTACAACAATCAAACACAAGAGACAATGAACATAGTGTTTTTCCTCAGGGAAACCATAAATGGAGAAAACCCCACAACTTCCTTAGAGATAGAATCAACACCAAAATAGTAAAATCCCAAAACAGTAAGTGATCTCCCGATAGTAGTAACATTCTTCTTATCTAGCCCCATTGTCTTCTCCTTCCTCAACTATCTGCTACACTTGAGTGTGTTTGTGATGTGTGCTAAATAGAGAGTCCAACTCTCTATTTATACTAATCCCGCCATGACTAAAACCCTACTAGGGCTGACCTCTACTAGGAGAGTCTAATAACCCTAGTGCCCCAAAACTGCAGCGACTTTAACCCTTCAATAATCAAAGGGCTACCCACAATGAATTGACATGACTTGTTTACATTATTGATCCTCCCAATCGAAACATCAGAGCATGACAACATGAATCAATTACATTATAGATACATCTCGGAATAAACATCGGGTTACAATACATAATATACATAGATGAATACATTCTGAAGTTACAAATACATCAACAAATGAGAGTCGAGAAATTGTCATTATGGTGTTCATATCTTCTACACCTTTTTCACCATAGTTCTTCATGAAATTCCTTTTCTCTCTTAATATTTTGTAGCTTCACCATAATATTGGTCAGCTGTGACTGAATTTTCATCATTCCCAAGCCAGTATCTCCAACTGGAAAGGATTCTAATTTCATTGCTATTTCTGAAGCCTCTATCTGAGATGCAATCTTCTATTACATCAGCGGGGTTCAGATATGTGGTAACAAGGAAGAAATAAACCATTTCTTGCGCTCGCATCAGATATTTGAAAACTTACTTTGGCCATCGATGTCTTACATCTTTGGTCAAAGTCCCAAACAAATTATTTCGGTAGCTTCTTAATCTCTTTGATTTCGATGATGCATTCTGGTTCAAATTTTGGTTTTCTGAATTCATCTATCAAACCCATTCGAATCTCAGGGAGCATTTTTGGAACAACTCCGACTAGTACTATAGAAAATTTCATATATCAGTCAAGCACACGACCTCATAGAGTCGTAATCACCTGTGCTTTCTTATTGTTCTCATTTTGGATCTGTCGCACAGTACAGATAGTTTCACAAAGGAACCGATGATGTTTTGGGTCCTCTAACCCATTTGCATTGAATATTGGTAGCTTAATGTTAGCTCTAGGAATCGTATTTGTTGTTGGTATAGTTAGACCAAAATTTTGGCTAATCGAACTTCCTTGTTCGTTATTTACATTGTTAGTATTACTCATATTTACATAATTACTTGGAGATAGATCTCTCGATCTTACCTTTGGCAAAGTATTTGGTGTTTTTGGTGAGTTGTAAGCACGTTCTCATTCTAGATTTTTAGTCAACTCTTCTAAATATTCATATCCTTGAGATATCATCTTATATTCTTCTTATTCATCACAAGACCCTTCATCTATGTATGATGCAAGTTTGTATCCTTATTCTTTGCCTATCCTGCAGCTCCCTCTTCCTAAAAGAGTTTTTCTTCACTTGTATCTTCTTCCACTTCTTAAAAATATCATCTCTAATCCTATTACACTATATCCTGGGAACATCTCACTTTAGAATTTTGCTGATACATAGCCACTCTATTTCTGTACAATATTGTTACATCTGTACAATGCATTTTTCACATATAATCATTTTTATCCATGTCTTTAAAGATGACAGATATCTACTGCGTAGGCCTTCAATTTTTTTTGTCTTCCTCACTATATGAGGTTATAGTGTCAACAAAAAACTTAGTAATGTATCCCTCCAGGATACTATCTACCCAAAAATATACAGCCCTCAACATAGGGTTGTCTACTCTTTTCAGTCACTCAATCAAGTGAGGATTCCACTCTCTCAGTTCTCCTCCTCAGAAATTTCATTGTTGGGTTTCCAATTGAGACAACGAATCATTCCAGATAATGGGAAAATCAACAAATAAATTCTCTTGAATGTTTGAATGAATTTACCGGCCCAGTCACTTTGTTTGGTTCCACCATGATCCTTCGCATTCTTTTCTTGCAAATTCTAATTCCTTGGATTCCACCTAGTCTTGGATTTCTAGTTTTGTCAAGTGCCACAACATATACCTTACCATAATGATTCTAGTCCCGGTAATCAAACCATTTTTTGGCTTCTTTCCTCTCCTTGACCCAAGTTCATTCACCTCTCTGGTTCAGCGCAACCAATACCGAGATATCGACCCGATGGAGTAGAGCCCAGCCGACAGCACCTGCGACACAAGTGTCATCTCACCCAAGATATCTCTTCCTTTCAATGGGTAACTTCCATAACCATGATTCCGCAGTTGAGTGGGGGATTTTTAGGTACCTTAGATTTATACTAAGGATCCCAACAAAATCTAGGGGTGGATTATCTTTGGGTAATTAGGCTGAACAAGTAATCCATCACCTAGTCACTCTTACGCAACTTAATGTATAACATAGGTTGAGCAGCATAAGAAAATATAGTTTACATCTTGTGACTGATTGGAAATTATTCATATGTAAGAAAATCTATAAAATTTACTCCATTCATATTCATACAGGTAATTCAAAACACATTCAACATAGACACATATACACATGAATTAACGTGGAAACCCATACGAGAAAAAACCACAAGGTGCTCTTCATCTGGCATGAGGAAATAGATGCACCTTTTGTTTTCACACTAAGTTGCATACTCTTCTCAATATATTCTTCTCTTCCTTTACAGACCCTTCCTCCCTCTCATACTCTTTGATCTCTCTCTCTCTCTCTCTCTCTCTCTCTCTCTCTCTCTCTCTCTCTCTCTACTGATTATCCACACACAACCTAAATCGAATAAAACTTCCCTACTAATATGCGCACTTAGCTACAGATCCCTTCCCTCAGACGTGCTCAACAATACTCTACAGATCCATCGACCACACTAACTTCCATAAGTTACAGAGAGTTTCTCGTCTCCTTGGAGTCTATTATTCAGTTTCTACATAGGAGTCCAACATCCAACATCTATACATAAGTCTATATGGAATTCTAACATATCCTACAGCTTGGGTTCTTCCCTTTTATAGTTTACTTACAGAATCAATACATGTAATACTGACTCAATACTAAATACGAACTCAATACAGACTCATTATAGACTTGTCTTTTGTCACTATCTCAGTCGAATTACTATATCCATCCAACAAGGTGTATTTCCTATTATAACAACACATAACACGAGGCGCTAAAACCCGACTTGCAATTTTTCCTTCACACGTGTAGTTCCTTCCATCTCTAGGACAAACTCATACCCACGATCACTAAGGCCATGTCACTTTCTCAACATTATGTCTTACTGTCTTTTTCCAGCCGTTATGTTACTTACATGCATTCTTCTACTAATACTATGTCATACTATATTGTGTCATACTCCATCCTTCTGTCACATCTTACTTTCCTCACCCAGATTCCTCTTTCAGTGCCTTCTCCTTGTCTTCTTCTTCTCTTCTACTTCCCCTTCTTCTCTGTGTTACTTCCTCAGTCGTAGCTCCTTCATCCCATTTCCTTTGGATTTTCTCCATACTTGGGAAGAATTCTTACATGAATTTTTACCTACTATCCCTAGGCCCAATAATGGCAATAAACATGCTCGTGTTTTGTTTAAATTCAAATGTATTCCTGCCAATGCTAAATGTGCATGTGTTATATTACTGAAAAATGTGTGCGTGTTTTGTAATACTATAATGTGTGCACGTTATGTAAGCATATAAATTTAGATTTGACTACATTGCCAATTATAGCAATAATTTTATTATTTTATGTCCTCCCCCCACCACCCTCTTCCCCCTAACTCTTACTAACTCCCCCTCCTCATCTCCCTACATCTTACCCCCCTCCTCCTCTCCCTACCTTTAAACAACCTCCTCTCTCTCCCTAACAGACCATCGCCCCATTTGTTCTCTCTCTCTCTCACACACACACACTCACATTCCTATGTCTCCATTTACCACCAACACCTATATGTCCTCTCCCCCCACCCCTAAACCCCTAACCCTTTCTCTCTACCTCTAAATCTTAAACACCCCATGTTGTTCTATCTCTAATCACTTAGCACCCTGCTAAAACCCCTAAACCTCCATTCTTCTATCTCTCTTTCTTCCTCTCTCTCTCTCTCTCACACACACAAGCATCCCCCTAACACCTCTCTCTCTCCACTATCTCTCACTCCCCAACTCATCCAACTAAACTTATTCCCCACCCCGCTATCTATTCCTCAACCCTCTCTCTCTCTCACAAAGAAACCCACATTACACATCCATAGGTCACTCCCTACCACTACCATGCACCCTCTTCCCCCCAATTCTTACTAATCCCCCCTCCTCATGTCCCTACCTCTAACTCCCCTCATCATCCTACCGCTCTCCCTCCCTCTTCTCCATTGCTGAAAACTTATCCACTATATCTTACTCCCCAACCATTAACAACTAACAACTCCATCCCAAACCCCTAACACCCACACACACATCCATAGGTCTTCCCCCA